>VMBQ01005596.1:32194-65676 GCA_007657795.1 Dreissena rostriformis | reverse complement strand
TTGCAACACCACAGTACCAAGGGCTCTAGAGAAAGAATCCCAGCATGAAGAAAGATAAAAGACAACAAGACGCCTGAGGCCATGACAATAGAGATCACTCTAGAAGAAATGAAGAAAGCTATCCAATAACGGAAGAAAAGGAATTTTCAAGTCTCTGACTACATCATCAATGAAATTATCAAATTTCTAGGCGATAGAAAGTTTTGGATCTTTAACGTCAGCTGGTCACAGGGCCAGGAACCCCATTGCTGGAAGGAAGCCAGAGGGAAAAAAAGGAATAAACAGTTACTGACTCATCAGCCTGATAAGTAGAATCTGCGAGACCAGGAAAGGCATTGACAAAAAACACACGAAGAGGAATCTGAAAAGCAAGAGCTTCATAGTGCCAGAGCAAGCCGGTTTCTGAAGATATAAGAAAAAAGGAAGACCAGACAGCTCTTCTAGTCCCTGTTATAGAAGAAGCATTACAGGCCAAGTAGATAACCCTTGCTGTCCTCACACACCTAAAGAAGGCCCTATGTAGGTGTGGAAGGACAGGCTGCTGTATTCCCAGCCAACCTGGAAATCAGGGAAAACCTGGAAAAAGACTTTAACTTTTCCAGTCAGGGAATTTGGGCAAAGTTCCTGAAATCATGGAAAAATCAGGGAATTAAAAAAAAAAATTGTGAGTGGACAACAATGATATTGTTTTACACTATTCGGTCGCGATTGAGACCGCAAACGGCTGGCAGTTTAAAACAAGAAATAGGTCGAAATTATGATTTTTGAATTTTTATTTTCCATCAGGGAAAAATCAGGGAATATTGTTCATAAAAAAGCTGGGAACCCGGTGTAAATCTTCTCCTCAGTGGCATCCAAGAAAACATGCAAAGGTGGACCAGATCATACCTGCACACACAGAGAGCCCAACAGTCGCTCAGAGGTCTCTGGTGGTCAACAACGTTGACAAGGCTGTGCCAAGGGGTCCCACAAAGAGAATTTGTGTCACCCACCCTGTTTATACTCTTCATCATGAGGCAACATACCAGAACTACCTAACGGAGGACAAGAAATCCTGTTGCAGATGACCTGGTGCTCTGGAGCATGCAAACAACTGCCACATACAGAATGCATCTGGTTTGGACAAGATATCATGTTTTACCTCCAACTTGTGCGTAACCATCAACACTTTTTACAAGCTCCAACAAAGTTAGTGTGGAAAACCTGACTTTGGACAATACTGTTCCAGTATGAAGACCAACATACTTAATTGGGGGTCACATTTGACAAGAGAATGACATGAAAACAACAGGTACAGACATAAAAGCTGGCTGAGGAAGCTGGAAGAAACTCAGTGGTTCATGTGCCAACAAAAAGGTCCTCAACATGATGTACCAAGGCACAGTAAAATGTCATCTGGAATATGGCTCCAGCTCCTGAAAGACGGCTTCCCAGTCCCACGAGCGGACTCTGGACAGAGACCAATCCAGGCTTTGTCATCATCACCCATGCAGTAAGATCCACGCAAATAAAAGAGATGGAACAGACCATGGGTATTCACCCACTACAGAAAAAGAAGGGAATGCACAGCTAGGAGGCAGAACATAAAGGCTAGGTTCTCCGAGGATCACCAGCAAATGTAGAGCACCTTACTGTACTGACATTGGAAAAACATAGGGCAACATCAATATCTTTACCACAGACCTGCTTCTCATCATAAAAGACAAGCAGAGTTACGCAAGCAAGAAATCCCTTTCCCATGCATCAACAAACATATTCCCAGCAAGCATGGATAACATCCTACACAGATAGGTCAGCAACCGACGCAGTCAAAAGAGGAGGAGCTGGAGCTTACGTGCAGTACCCAAACGGACAGTGGCTGGCAGACGCAATACCAGCAGGCCTCCACTGCACTTGCTACAGAGCTAAGGTGGAAGCCTTGATTCATGCAACAAGCCCCTTTAGCAGAAAAGAAGACCAATACTCTCATTTAGTCAGTCCCTAAAGAAGCAACAGCAAACTTACTGCCCCTATTCACAGAAGTACTACACAATGTGAAGCGCTTCGGAATAGTACTCCAGTGGATCCTCTCTCACTGTGGAATATACGGAAAAAAATAGGCAGAAAGAATGGTGCAGCTGAGAACAGAGTCAGTCTAGAAGAAATTTACACCAATGTGACCATCATCTGTTCAGAACTTAACAGCTACAGGACAGCTACCTCCACCTATCCAGACCAGAAGAGGTGAACATCTCCCACTGAAAACAGGGCTCAATAGGCTCAACCACCAAATGAAGATTCCATCTTGTGCCGTCTCAAGTGCCTGTGTGGAGAAGCCAGCCAAACGGCTAAACAGATCAACCAGGAATGCAGGCACCGCAATCCATTGGTGGAAAATGTATTGCTAGGAATGCGTGCCTGCTGGAGAAAATGTACGAAAAGGTGGAGATTCTACAGGAGACCATGTGATTCATTCTTGCCTGCTGACTCCCAATTGTAGCAGCGATCAAGAAGCAGAAGATTGGGATATTGACTTTAAAAACTAAAACTTTAGTTTGCATTGACTTATCTACTTGAGTGTAGATGGATGAATTGCTTAGAAATTTTGTGAGTAGTAAGCATACATTTAGATCTAGCCTGAGATTGCATTTTGGGGCCAGTCTGGTAAAGGTCAAAATCACTGTTACTATAAATAAACAAACATTTCAGCTCAATACTGGAGTTTGGATGGAGGTATTACACTAAAATTGTATGAGTTTGTTCTTTACATTCTGATCTACCTTCAGGTATTGTGCAAAAATTATTTGTGTAGCTTACTTGTAGACCTAGCTCGGGAGTCTTTTTGGGTTCACTTTGGTCAAGGGCAGTTTTACCAAAGAAAAAATGTTTTAGCTTGAGATTTCACAATTATTAAACCTAAAGAACATAAATAATTAAACTTTGAAAACCAGTGGTTTTATTACTTGAAAGGCACGGCCATAGTACTTGTCTTTCAATGAATGTTTTACGTACATAAGTTCTTCATTTTAACATGGTTGTTGGTAATTGTTTGTCATCAGACCCAACATGTCCCATAACTAATTGCTTTGTAATTTGACAGAAAAATGCCCACTTGTCACTCAAATTGTTTTCATCAACTCTAAAAAACATAATATTTGTAATGAATGTATTATTAGTTATATACTTTATAGGCTTTTAAAGTAAATGTTTGTTCATGAAATTTCAAAAGTACAATGGAATTATATAACTGTTTACTTATTATAAATAATGTTTTTGTATGAACACTACCCTTTTTACATCCCCCAATCCAAAGCAAATTCTTAATTTTTCAATGATGCAGGCAAGGTGAAACAGAAACTAAATGGGCACCAGGTGGAAGGGTCCTGGTTGATAGGTATACATTGGCTTTTGAATTACTTCAATTAGCTGAGAAGTCAAACTAGTGTCTTTTTAATATTGTATGGCTTGTAAATTCAGAATTGATTTGTTGATTTATCCTTGCACTGTTTGAGCTGAATATCATTTTGCAAAAATAAAACATGTTATAAAAAGTAAGAATTAATAAGAAATAATTTCATGCAAAACATGTAATACACCATGCAACAGATTCATATGCAAATGTCGCTAACTGATTTTGTTCTTGTGTTATTGTTGCTTAATTACTTTTATTTGTTTTGTAGAGGGCAAGATAAGACAGAGGCGGATAAAGAACCTGCCAATAAATGCTCTGGCCTTTATATAAATATGATAAGTGCATAAAAAACTGCTGTGCAGATATAAACGAAACATCACAGGAATAATGATTTTCTGACTGTCTTTGAAAATGTTCAAATTGCTCTGGAAAGCTGCATAACAAGGTCATCAGAGCTTAAAATAGATTTTAAAAATTAAAACTTAAAAGACTCTTAAACCCCTATGATGTGTAACATATTATAGTGGTCCTCTTCTATGTTTGTTCAAATCATGCCCCAGGGTTTAAAACTTGCTACACCCAAAGGGTCACATGATTAACTGTACAATCAATTATTCATGGGACATTAAGTATGCCCCCCTGCGAAGATGAGGGGGTATATTGTTTTGCTGGATGAAGGTCGGTAAGTCTGTTGTCTTTGTGTCTGTCGGTAGACCAGGTTGTTTCCGATCAATAACGTGTAAATGGATTGACGAATTGGCTTGATACTTCACATGTGCATTTGCCTTGGACAGTAGATGACCCATATTGAAATTGGGGTCACTAGGTGAAAGGTCAAGGTCACTGTCACAATAAGTGTGAAAATGGTTTCCTATCAATAACTCGTCAATGAATTGACCGATTGGTTTGATACTTCACATGTGCATTGGCCTTGGACAGTAGATGACAATTATTGAATTTGGGGTCACTAGGTCAAAGGTCTAGGTCAGTGTCACAATAAGTGAAAATCATTTCCGATCAATAACTAATCAATGGACCGATTGACTTTATGCTTCACATGTGCATTGTCCTTAGACAGTAGATGACCCCTATTCAAATTGGGGTCACTAGGTCAAAGGTCATGGTCACTGTCACAATAAGTGTGAAAATCAAGGCCCTGTTTTTAAGACATACGACTACGACTGCGGAACTCTAATTTTTCGTTGATTTCATTGCTGTAAGGAATGTAAGAAGTTAATAACAAATGTAATACATGCACACAACGTTTCTATGTTTTGGAATCAAGATAAATCCAGATACTACACAAAAGGGAATGCATTACCCTGTATACATAGTTGATACTTTACACTTTATGTCATACCCTAATGCAGGAAAATTGTTTTGATACTCTTTAACGTCATTTTGGTAGAATAGTAATGATTTGCACTTATTGTAAACACCTTTCATGTCCAGTGTGTGTATTGTGTTTTTTCAGGGATGTTGCATTTTAAACACTTTAATAAAGTTATTCTAGAAGTGACATTTATGGTTCAATTTTCATGAAACTTAGTCAAATGATTTGTTCTAATGATGTCTTAGGTGAGTTCAAAAATGGTTCTGGTTTGTGAAAAAAATGGCTACAGTAAAACCTTATTTACACTCTAGAATTCACATTTTTAGTCCAATCTTTATAAAACTTGGTTAGCACATTTTTTGTTTTGATATCTGAACTAAGTCTGAAAATGGTGCCGCTCCGTTGAAAAACATAGCAGCCATAAGGGTCAGATCAATTTTCCTTATATGGCTAAAGTAAAACCTTGTTAATTCTCTAGAAGTCATGTTTATAGCCCAATTGTGATTAAACTTGGTCCTATCATTTATTATGCCGCCCTTCGAAGAAGAGTGGGTATATTGTTTTGCTGGATGCCGGTCGGTCTGTCGGTCGGTCTGACCAATTGACTGATTGACTTGATACTTCACATCTGCATTGGCCTTGGACAGTAGATGAACCCTTTTTAAATTGGGGTCACTTGATCAAAGGTCAAGTTCACTGTAACAATAAGTTTGAAGATCAAGGCCCTGTTTAGGGGGCATATGTCTATGACCGCGGAACTCTTGTTCTAACTACTGAGTTTGAAAATGGTACCACTTCATTTCAAAACATGGCCACCAGGGGGCAGGGCAGTTTTCCTTATATAGGTATAGTAAAGCCTTGTTAAAACTCTAGAAGTAAGATTTGTTGTCCAAACTTCAGGAAAATTATTTGTTTTAATGATGATATCTGGGCCGTTGAAAAACATGGCAGCCACGGTCAGGGTATTTTTCTTTATATGGTTAAAGTTTAACCTTTTTAACTCTAGAAGTCACATGTATAGCCCAATTGTCATGAAACTTGGTCAGATCATTTGTCCTTATGATAGCTCGGCTGTGTTTGGAACTAGGTCATATATGATTAAAAAACTAGGTTACCAGGTCAAATTAAAGAAAAAGCTTGTTAACACTATAGAAGTGTTGATGATAATGATGTTGATGGATAATGATCATGATCATTGACCAACATGTTTAATGACATTGAATTACTGAAATGAAATATTCCCATAACTTCAGTTATAATATTATTTTTTCCAAAATTATCATAGTCATAATTTTGTAAAACAACAAGAACTGTTTCATTTGAATCTTATTTGACCTATCATCAAAATTGAATAGTATGTCAGGAGATGTAATTGTAATCTCTACATTTGATATACACATAATTAGCAGGTGGCGTTTTAAATTTTGTATAGACAGCCTATATGTATGTTGCAGGAGAGGCAACTAGCTTCTGGCTAAGTGGGTTGTTCCAGTAGAGTTGCCCTCCTAAAAATGATCTTAGATTTCACGTGACATAAACATGGTTCTGTGTTGGAAAAATTACAATCATCAAAAAATGTTATAAAAATGTGCGTAGAAATTAAATATTTGTTACATAAAGTACTTTTATTCAAAGTTGTATTCCACAACTGATTGCAACAGATGATAGAATAAAGAAAATATGTTTGCATGTCTTTATGTTGTCCATAATATCTCAGAATCCCCTTATAACTAAAAAAGTAAAACTATGAGTATTTTTATCTCATTAAATCAATCTTTTTAGATTGTCTTTTGTTTGCTGTGGCGTGTCTGTTGTAAACATTTTACATTGTGAACACTTTCAATGCCACATAATTGGGCGATCTTCATTAATCTTCGTAAAAACAATGTACAGTAAATTGTGTTTATATGATATCACAGTGGAGTTCTAAACATGCTGATTTGGAGTCAAACACTAGGTCAGTATGTAAACTTGAGTTTCCTTAAGAACACTTTGGTGAGCGCACCATGCAGGGCCCTTTCCCCTCTTGGATTACTAAAACAGTGTGAACATAAATATATATAATTAGCTGTACTCTCTGGGAATACAATTTTAAGAATGTTGCTGTGTCATTGTCTATTGTCGGCTGAGACTGCAGTGGTAACAACAACATCTTTGTGAATGGTAGGAAGTGTATAACACCAAAATTGTTTTCAGCATTACATAGGTAAAAAGTTTATTCAAATGTTTCCAACATTTCAGGAAGGGTGATGCTGCAAATAGAGAAGGGTCAGCTGGTGCAAGGGGTGTGGATAACAAGTAATAACTTTTTATGCCCCCAGTAGGGTGGCATATAGCAGTTGAACTGTCAGTCCGTCTGTCCGTCCGTCAGTCTGTCTGTGTGTCCGTCTGAAAACTTAAGCGTTGGTCATAACTTTTGCAATATTGAAGATAGCAACTTGATATTTGGTATGCATGTGTATCTCATGAAGCTGCACATTTTGAGTGGTAAAAGTTCAAGGTCAAGGTCATCCTTCAAGGTCAAAGGTCAAAAAACAAAATCAAGCGAAGTAATTAGCTTTAAAAAGGGCTATAATTTGTAAACCTGCCAAAAGATATATTGAAATTTTATATATGAAACCATACAACTGAAGCATAATCAAAATGACATTTTATGGTCAAGCCAAGCACACAATGATACTTTTGGGCATACAAGTATCTTAGGTACTTTAAGGTTACCTGTATATCTACAGTCACATAATTACTTGCTACTAAAAATAGTGATTTGTTAAAGAACAATTATTTCTAAAGGAAAGTAATTTATATAACTGTAAATCTCAGATTATATATTTCCTTACCAAGAATTTAAGTTCTTGTCACAGTTACATGTACTTTACAGATTTTGTATTTTGTTTATTTATAACTTAAATGATTGATTTGTCAAAGTTTTTTTTTAATGATATAAGTATCATTTCTTTTCTGTACTAATTATACCCCCATTACCATTGGTAATGTGGGCTATATAGGAGTCACTTTGTCGGTCGGTCTGTCTGTCTGTCCTGAAATGAGCTTGTCCGGGCCATAACTATTTCGTTCATTGTGCGATTTTAAAATCATTTGGCACATTTGTTCACCATGATTGGACGGTGTGTCGCGCGAAAGAATTACGTCAATATCTCCAAGGTGAAGGTCACACTTTGAGGTCAAAGGTCAAAAATGGCCATAAATGAGCTTGTCCGGGCCATAACTCTGTTGTTCATTGAGAAATTTCGAAATCATTTGGCACATTTGTTCGCCATCATTTGACGGTGTGTCGCGCGAAAGAAGTACGTCGATATCTCCAAGGTCAAGGTCACGCTTTGAGGTCAAAGGTCAAAAATGGCCATAAATGACCTTGTCCAGGCCATAACTCTCTTGTTCATTGAGAGATTTCAAAATCATTTGGCACATTTGTTCACCATCATTGGACGGTGTGTCGCGCGAAAGAAGTACGTCAATATCTCCAAGGTCAAGGTCACACTTTGAGGTCAAAGGTCAAAAATGGCCATAAATGAGCTTGTCCGGGCCATAACTATGTCGTTCATCAAGGGATTTTGAAATCATTTGGCACATATGTTCACCATCATTGGACGGTGTGTCGCGCGAAAGAATTACGTCAATATCTCCAAGGTCAAGGTCACACTTTGAGGTCAAAGGTCAAAAATGGCCATAAATGAGCTTGTCCGGGCCATAACTCTGTTGTTCATTTAGAGATTTCAAAATAATTTGGCACATTTGTTCGCCATCATTGGACGGTGTGTCCCGCGAAAGAATGATGTAGATATCTCAAAGGTCAAGGTCTTACTTTGAGGTCAAAGGTCAAAAATGGCCATAAATGATAATGGCATAATAATTCTTTAAAATCACCATAAATTAGCTTCTCTTATTTTGTGAAGAAATATTCTGTGTCAATGTAGCGTATGGGGGTATACGTCACTTCTGTGACAAAGTTCTAGTTTGTGAATGGTAGGTTTCATTACTTACCTGTCGACTTATGTCAATAGATACATGATGAACTGTGGCTATGATCTCTTTGATTAAAACACAGGCCTTGGTAGTCAGCGATGTCTGCCTTGGTCATTTCTGACTGCCCCCCCCCATCCGTCTGTCAGTCCGAAAACTTTAACATTGGCCATAACTTTTGCAATATAGAAGATAGAAAGTTGATGTTTGGCATGCATGTGTATCTCATGGAGCTAAACATTTTGAGTGCTGAAAGGTCAAGGTCATCCTTCAAGGTAAAAGGTCAAAAAACAAAATCCAATGGAAGTAATAAGCTTTAAAGGGAGATGATTTCTATACCTGCCAAATGATAAATAGAAATTGTATTTCAAAGCGACGCAGTAGGGGGCATTGTGTTTCTGACGAACACATCTCTTGTTAATTATAAGACACTTTATAATCAGGGCTTACTATGCCATTCACCAAATAGCAATTTGCTGCAAATAAGCAGGTTTGGCTGAAGTATTTTGTTTTTAACTACATTATTTTTATGCCCCCTTCTTCGAAAAAGAGGGGGTATATTGTTTTTGGCCTGTCTGTCTGTCAGTCTGTCTATCTGTCCCAAAACTTTAAGGTCAAAATATGGAACTTTAAGGTCAAAATATGGAACTTTAAGTAAAAATATTGAAATTTAATTTCAAAGCGGTGCAGTAGGGGGCATTGTGTTTCTGACAAACACATCTGATGTCTTCATAAAAACTCAAAAGAATGACATGAACTTTATGTTCTGTGGTAAATTTGGTATAAAAACAGGTGGAGCCCTGATAACCAATTTTACTTTAAATTCTGCTGTTGTTGTTCTTATGAGGTTTATACATAATTTATGTTATATAAAATGTTGTTTCATCTAATTTGATCACCACATTGGTATCAAATAAAGTATATGTAATTCTAAGTGATGTAATACTAACAATTATTTGGGAAATAATTCCCAATATTTTTCTCAGTATCCACAGTAGAGACTACTGTTTTAAATTTCAAACACTTATCATCATTATAAATCATCGAAAAACTGGCAAACGTAAAAAGCAGTCAATGTAAATAGTACAGTTTCCAGTCACAAAATTAATAGTTGTGTGAACAATAATTTGAAAATATGGAAATCACAAAATGGCTCACCTTTTATTACCACCAGCCAAAGGCGGAGGGATATAGAATTGGCGTTGTCCATCAGTCTGTCCATCCGTCTGCCTGTCACAAACCTTTTAGGGCTATATCTGAGAAACTTTTTAACATTTCAACATGAAACTTCATGGGTGTATAGATACGATGAGGAGAAGTGCCATGCCTAAGAAGTATAACCCTACATTTTCTTAAATAAGAGTTCTTGTCCTTTTTTTTGTATGATGTTACTTTTCAGGGCTATATATCAGATACAATACAAGATTTCCCCATTAAACTTCATGGGTATATAGACTTTAATGAGGAGAAGTGCCATGCACAAGAACCATAACCCTACTCTTTCATAAATAAGAGTTATTGCCCTTTATTGTTTTTTAGGATGTTACTTTTCAGGGCTTTATCTCAGATACGATACAAGATTTTTAACATGAAACTTCATGGATGTGTATATATTAATGAGTTGAAAAGCGATGCACGAGAACCATTACCCTACACTTTCTTAAATAACAGTTATTGCCCTTTGTTTTTTCATTCTTCTTCCACCTATAAACACATTTTGTTTGGCGTGGGATGTTAATTCAACGGATTTGCCTGTTCGATAATTGCTTTGGGGTTTCCTGAGTCGTATTAGGCCAAGGTGACTACAAGACAATGTCTGGAGGGCATTGATTCAACCTAGCAGGCTTTGAAGCTAGTAATCTTGGTACAAAAGTAATTTTAAAATCTATATAGTATTTTTAATTCTGTGCTCAGCGTTGAAATATCCCCCGTTGTGTTTGAGTGGACACCTTTCCAAAGCAGGTTTACATTTTCAAATAAAAAGAGAAAACAAAAGTAATATAATATATCTATAAGAAATCCTTTTCAGAACATTCCTCCATCATACATCTCTAACTGTTATACATTTTAAGAAGCATAAATCAAAAAGTTAATCTTATTTAATAGAACACATTAAATAACAAAACATGTGTTTGCTTCATGGATATACCGTAATTACTCTAAGTTTCTGGAAACCCCCGTTTATAGCCAAAATAATTATTTTTCGTGACTCCAAATTTTCGAACATACTGGTTTCGTTTCAAGCATGTGCTAGTATTCTTTGCAATAATTGACACTATACACATTGCAGACCCGTATTGGATTATCAATGCAATATGTTTAGAGTCTCTTAATTTTTTAACACCTGTATTTTTCGTCTCTAAATTTTCAGTCATGCTGTATTTGTTGAATACTTTTTGTATCTAAATTTTCTAACACATTTTTTTTTTAATTAGTCCGAAAACAAAGAGTTATTACGGTAACCATGACATATTCCTAAAGTGGGCAAGTGCACATAAAAATGTTCCTTCTTTTTTTCATGTTAATACACGGAACGCAAACAAATAACCTGTATAATATTAAGTTATATTAAGTCATTCAGCATATTGTATCATGAATTTGAATTATAGTCCTATATTAACATATATGCATGTGAAAATCTACATCTATTTCATTTTCCCAGCTTATAGAACTCAAACACAAAAACATCACCATGACTGTTGTTAGCTTAAGATCCTTTAAGTATTTGAAAAGATCAATATAAAACATTAAACAAATATTTGATTTGTATTAAACCACCACCATTTTCTACAGGGGTCAAAGACCAGCTGCAGATCCCAAATCCAGCAGTCAAGGTCGTCCAGGAAACACAAGGTGATAGTGACAAGTAACATGTTCAGACTGCATTTCACATTCCCTTATTTTATTCCCTCAAACACTTATTTGCAATCATGAACATGTTGTTGGCACTGTAAAGATTTGCTTGTACTGTGGATTCATGTAGTTTTGTTGGTGTGAAATTTTGTTGATTTGTCAAAATTGTATATATTCCTTGGATCTTTGATTCTTGGATTTGTTTTTAATGTCTCGTACAAAGCTTAGAACGTACAGGCTCTTTGAACATCTGATTTCCTGATTAAGCAGAACAAAGAAAATCCAAGACAATAAGTGTCAGACCAATAATTTTGGTTTCACAGTTAATATTAACACTTTTAACACTTTTGAACACGTTTCATTGATGTTTAATGAAAATCTTGATAACATGTTACTCTGCATTTTACTGATAATTTTAACGATTTGAGGATGATTAAAATGTGTGAGAAAATTATTGGACTACTCACCAAAATTTACATGAACTTTAACACACCCATCTTTTAATTTTACATGGCCCATCTCTTTTTGTAATGTTGTTAATGTACATATCAATATACCATTTAACAAACATAATAATGTGCATCAATTATTTTTCCTTCTTTATTAATTATTGGTAAAAGGCACTTTCCCAATCGGGTAAAAATGATAACATTCTGAATTGCCTTCCCCAAAAGTCTTCAACTCAAAAGAAATTTGCATCAATTTGGTTCTTAATTAACGTTATCTGCAAGTACTTTGTTAATAAAAGTGATTAATTGTGAGTAACCACAATTAGCTCCTTGCTAGATAAATTAAGGTTAAATAAAACAGTGATATCAATCAATCAGGCCATCTTTTTTTTAGTTTGTTATCAATTTCGCCATCGACTCTAATTTTCCCAGTTTTATTTTTTTTCTCTTATTTTTCCAATTGGGCTTTTACCAGTTACTTTTCTTATTGGATTGGTAACAGTAATTTTCCTAATTGTTACCAGTAATTTTCCTTATTGGGCTGGTACCAGTACTTTTCCTTATTGAGCTGGTACCAGTAATTTTCCTTATTGGGCTGGTACCAGAATGTTTCCTAATTGGGCTGGTACCAGTTCTTTTCCTTATTGGGGGGAACAATTCTTGTCTGGGCCATAACTATGTCGTTCATTGTGAGATTTTACAATCAAATTGCACATTTGTTCACCATCATTAGACAGTGTTTCGCGCGAACGAATTACGTCGATATCTCCAAGGTCAAGGTCACACTTTGAGTTCAAAGGTAAAAAATGGCCATAAATGAGCTTGTCCAGGCCATAACTATGTCGTTCATTTTGAGATTTCAAATCATTTGCCACATTTGTTCACCATCATTGGACAGTGTGTCATTCGAAAGAATTACGTCGATATCTCCAAGGTCAAGGTCACACTTTGAGAAAATAGATTGAATTTGACATAAGGGGGGTAACTAGGAACAATCAGTAACAATGCACATTTTGAATTGTCTCCCTTTATCAGACTTTTTTTCAAATTGAAAACCTGGTTTAGTGACAATTTTGTCCCTTGTTTTCCTTATTGGGCTGGAATCAGTACTTTTCCTCATTGGGCTGGTACCAGTCCTTTTCTTTATTCCGATGGTACCAGTACTTTTCCTAATAATATTAATGAAAAAAGCTTGTGATCACTCTTGAAGTCACATTTGTTGCCTAATCTTCATTAAACATGGTCTGAACATTTGTCCCAATAATATCTTGGCAGAGTTTGTTAATGTCAGAACGTTTGTCCCAATGATATCTTAATATGATAGGTCAAGTCTTCAATAATTTGGGGTCCGTGAACTTAGGTGAGTGCTTAATGGCCATTTTGGCCCTCTTGTTAAATAACTTACTTCATGTATCCACCTCGAGACTACTGGGGCGCTAGAAAAATCTGGATCATATCTCAAAAGTCCAGGTCAAACTCAAAGCCATAAAAGAGCTTATTGGGCCTGTAAATCATCGATCATCATTCAGTTTTACAATTACCTCAAATATTAACCATATTGAGACTGCATGTCATGTATAATAATTGTCTCAATACCTCAAAGAACAGGAAAAAAAGAAACTTGAGTCTAAGCAAATTAAGATTATTATAATTAAGTATAATTATAATTATTATAATTAATTTTGTTTGTTGAGGTGTTATCCTGAAAAACTGAGCTTTCTCAGGGAAAAAAGATTTAATTTTGGTTCCAGTAGTTCCCTGTGTACGGGTAGATGTTAACTTTCTTATAAAACATTTTTTAACCCATTTTTTTCTTGATTTGAAAATTTAGGTAATTAGATTGGGATATGTTGTTGTATTAAGGGCTGGCGAGCAGGTTGCATAAAACTAGCTTTAGTCACCGATATAAATAAACAAATTAAGCTACTGTATAGAAATATTATACAAAATACAATCAAGCTCTTGATAAAAGTTAACTGAGATATCTGTACATAAGATGGGACTAGTGGTCTGTGTGAAAGTCAAATTCATCTTTATTAAATACAGAATATTTTAGTGATTAAAATGAAACTTCATATATAACTACCTAGTTTTAGTGAATATGTGGCAGTAGAGATGAAGGTCATCATAACTAGATAAGAAAAAATGCTTTCCGCACAGTAACTCGCAAACAAATTAGGCTATGTAGTGGAACTTTACGCTTAGATACTGTGTGGTGGGCGTTTATTGGGAGTCAGTCATCGTTGGTAAAAAGTATAGCGGAAATTCTGGATAACTTTCAAGCATTTGTATTCAACTTAAACATTTATGATCATATTTGATAATAAAGTTTTTTTTAGCTCACCTGAGCACAAAGTGCTCATTGTGAGCTATTGTGGTGGGTGGCTGTCTGGCGACATCTGTTGTAAGTTTGCTTCAAACCACATCTCATCCTAAATTGCTATGCAGATTTTCATGAAAATTCACAGAAATTAGTCTAGGGTGACCCTCTTTTAGAGGTTTTTGAATAATTTTGGTGCGCTGCAAATGTTGGGCACAAGAGCTATAAATAGATTTTAAAAGTGGTACTTAAATAATCTTCTCAGTTATTGCAAGGGTCTGGGTTAAAAAATTGTTGTCTGACATCCTTTAGTGGTCCTCAACTAAGTTTGGGCCTATCATGCTCCTGGGGTCAAAAGTGTTGATTCTCTATGGGCCACATAATTTATAAAGTCTTATAGAGTAAATGACTTAAAAAAATGTCTTCTCTGAAACTGCAAGGGTCAGGTTTTTAATATTTGGTTTGTAAAATTGTATGGTTTCCTCTACAAAGTTTGTTCAAATAATGCCTCTAGGGTCAAAATTAGGCAAGCCATGGTGGTTACTTGTTTTCCTTATATGAATATAGTGAAAAATTAAAAATTAAAAAAGGCCCAAAAATAAGGTATTGGGCCTGTAAAATCATATTATGGTCCTGTATTAAGTTTGTTCAAATAATGTTGCTGGTGTCAAAGCTTGAAATTCCCCAGGATTTATAACGACTTATATAGCTAATGACTATAAAAAATCATTTTCTCTGAAGCATGGGTCAAGGGTTTTATATTTCTTATGTAAGATCATATAGTGGTCCTCTACTTAGTTTGGTCAAATTATGCCCCACGGGTCAAATTGGCCCCACCCTGATAGCATATTGTCTTTTTTTTATATGTGATTATGTATTAAGTGAAAAGTTTTAAATTTCAACTTTAACCCATACGTCCAGAGGCTTGGAATTTGTTGTGTAAAATTGTTTAGTTGTCTTCTACTGTCTTTGTTCATATCATACCCATCATGGGGTCAAAATTGGCCCTGTCCTTTGGGTAACTGGATTTCCATATATGTATATAGAAAACCAGGTCAGAACATTTCTTCTTATAATATCTGTCTTCTTTCTGAAGATGATTCCAATTGTTAAAGTGATAGCTATGATGGTGTTATGTTAAAGTTGTTTTTGATGATAATAATGATGATGATGATGATGATGATGATGATGATGATGATGATGATGATGATGATGATGATGATGATGATGATGATGATGATGATGGTCTGTTTATGGTCACATACGTTGCAATATAAAACGAATCGTGAAAGTAACGAACGAAAATAGATTAAAATTACATGTATGTTTATGCTTATCAAAGCTCGATACATTATTTGCACACGAAAAATTGTCCTATTCACGTTGATGAAAATGCTGAGAAACAGCAATAAAAACAGTAAGACAAAACTGATTGGTTAATCTTTGCTTAGTCCTTTTACAAAAATGTTGTGTTTATATTATTTAATCAGTTCACGATATCAGTTAACAATTGTCTGTGTAGTTTTCGGCTATTAGATGTAGATCGATTTCTATCAAATCATGATATTCATGTAGAACTAGGTTTTTAACATCGCCAGAGTGCATCGGTTGAAATTTACAACCGAGCTATGAAGGAATTAATAGTCTCTATTAAATTATAAATTATTTATTGTGCACGCACATAAAAGCATAACAACTATCAAAATTCTGCACTCACCGCAATGAAAAGTCCTTCAAATTCCAATATTCATTGTTATCGGGTTATCGCTTTCACTCGTTCCCAAACGAACTGCCATAAATACATCCCGTGTACGTTATGGGTACAGTATACACCAGTCCGTCTTAAACCCTACCACATTATATTTAGCTTAGCCGCGATCGGATAAAATCAATATTCGGAAACAGTTAAACTGTGAACATTCTTTATCGTCCAGCTGTTATAGGTCGTGCATTATTCAGTGAACAAGTGTCGATACTTCCCCCTGATGTAAAATAATCTTAAAGAACTGTGTCCGTTGGTAAACTTGCCATGTATTCGTATGGAAATTTGAAATAAGGGAATGAGAATAAGTTAAGGTTCAAATATTTGACCGAGCATCTATAAATAATATGTACAGATCTTTGATTTGACGTACTTGTAATTGTTAAAAAAAGTTTGTTGTTCATTGAAATGGTTAATATATATATATATATATATATAAGAAACCAACGAAATCTCGTTTTTTTTTCATTGACTATTTATAAATCGATATACCTGTAGATTATATGTTGTGAATGATCTTTAAGAAATGATGTTTAATCTCTTGAACTGTTTATAAATCGATATAAACGACTGTTTAAGAGGGATTTTAAAACTACTTCCGAAATGAATTGATCGTTATGTTAATAAGTCATTTCGCTTGTAAACAGTATATCAATGCATAAACACATTTTCCTTTTAAAGGTAAATAACCATCACATAATCGTTCGCGCAGTAATCATTTAATGTTCAATAATTTGCTTAGGCATTTTTTATCATTTAAATCTATTTTTTTGCTCAAAAGACGTTAAACCGTAGTTCAGTTTATTTGTATAAATAAAAATGTAATATTGTATACATTAAAGGGACTTGTTCACGTTTTGGTAAATTGACAAAATTGAAAAAAATGGTTTAAGATCTGCAACTTTTCGTTGTAATTATGATATTTGCGAGGAAACAATTTATACTAAACATTAACCGTGCTCTTAAATATCCATTATATGCATCTTTTGACGATTTAAAAACCTGAACATTATAAAGCGTTACAAACGCGATACGATTGAATAATTTGAAGAGTTCTGTTGTTATCTTTCATCATTTTTTCTTCTTGTTTTATACTGGACCTATTTAGTTCCGATGTTTACATGTATCAATTTAACGCATTTTTATCATTTATACAGCCCAAAATATAAATTTATCAAATGAGGTTTTAACATCTCTTTATAACAACAACATGACCAAATTGTTTGTTTATTTTTGTTATTCTTCTCTTCTCATTATTCCTCCTTCCTTCTTTCACTTCTTGCGGGCCGGGCGCACGATAGCTTTTTCCTCATCCAATTATTTCTTGCACTCAGCATTACATGATGTACACTGACATAGGAGTGTACAGGATGAGGATAGGTTTGTTCCACTCTCGTACTATGAAAAGTAAAGGGCTTCAACGAATGAATATGTTCGAATTAGTTTGCTGGCTGGCAATCCTTCTTCTTAGAGGAGGCGATGTCCATCCAAATCCTGGACCCGACAGCTCCCTTGATATGTCATCCTCTTCTTCGGGTACATCTTTCTCATCTTCAATAAATGATGCATTTGCACATAATCTAAAAATTGTTCATTACAACGTTCAGAGCTTCCTCGCCAAGAAAGATATTCTGTATGCCGATCTCAACAATTTTGATATTATAGTGTTTACTGAAACTTGGCTCAGCTCAACAGTTGACACTGACGACCTACTTTTCCCTTCTTATCATAAGCCGTTCAGACGGGATAGAAGGAACGATCCCCATGGAGGTATTCTAGTATACGTAAAATCCGATCTCTTTGCCATTGAGCGACCTGACCTACAAATTGATGATCTAGAATGTCTATGGGTCGAACTACGTATAAAGGGAAGGCGTCTTTTATCTGGCTCTTTCTACAGACCACCAAACTCTTCTCCTTATCTACTAGAATGCATAAACGATTCGATCTCACTAGCTGTTGACACCGGTATTGAGAACATTGTTATCACAGGTGATTTTAATCTTGACATGAATAAGCCACAGTGCAGGATCAAAATGGACTCCCTTCTTTTACAGTATAATCTCACACAGATTATTAAAGAACCTACTCATTTTACTGAAACCTCGAATTCCATTCTTGACCTTTTTATAGTAACATCTTCCTTGAAAGTGCTAAAAAGCGGCGTTGGAGAACCCTTTCTTAACCAGCAACTTAGATTTCATTGCCCAGTCTACTGCGTCATAAACTTCAATAGAATAGCTGGATCTAATTTTAAACGTAAAATATGGCGATATAAAGATGGGGACTACACTAATCTAAGACAACTTGTGCAGAATTTCGATTGGAACAGTTGTCGTGATAATAATATTGATATATATACTTCAAATTTCACACGTCAACTTATCAGTCTCTGCGAAGCTACAATCCCGAACAAAATAGTTACAATAAGAACAGCCGATCCTCCATGGCTACATAATAATATTCGTAAGGAAATCCGACGCCGCAAACGAGCATACAAAAAAGCCAAGGCTACCAATTTAGACCGACACTGGCNACCTGAAGCATTAAAATGGTTTCCGGATGATAACTCAAGAACGCTTAGGCCTGGTATCAGGAAAGTTCATAGGGACATTGGTCATGACCGGCAAATGACCCCTATTGATTTTCAGTACTCTAGGTCAAAGGTCAAGTTCACAGTGACTTGAAGCAGTAAAATTGTTTTCGGATGATAACTCAAGAACGCTTAAGCCTGGGATTAGGAAAGTTCATAGGGACATTGGCCATGACTGACAGATGACCCCTATTGATTTTCAGGTCACTAGGTCAAAGTGCAAGGTCACAGTGACTCGAAGCAGTAAAATGGTTTCCGGATGATAACTCAAGAACGCTTAAGTCTGGGATCAGGAAAGTTCATAGGGACATTGCTCAACACTGGCAGATGACCACTATTGACTTTCAGGTCACTAGGTCAAAGGTCAAGGTCACAGTGACCTGAAAAAGTAAAAAAGTTTCCGGATGATTACTCAAGAGCGTTTGGGCCTGGTATCAGGAAAGTTCATAAGGACATTGGTCATGACTGACAGATGACCCCTATCGATTTTCAGTACTCTAGGTCAAAGGTCAGGGTCACAGTGACTTGACACAGTAAAATGGTTTCTGGATGATAACTCATGAACTCCATGAGTCACGCTAGCTATTCTTCTTTAAATTGCCATCATACTCTAACATATTCACACAATGGCTGCCACTACAACTGACAGCCCATTTTGGGGGCATGCTTGTTTTACAAACAGCCCTTGTTATCATTTGACTCCCTTTAAAGTGTTAATTATATAACAGGTTTAGGTTGTGTACTTTTTGGTGAACAAGAATACACGTCTATGAAATTTCAACTATAATGGTACTAGTTTGAGCAAAGTCGATTTGTTGTCTATTTTATCAAGTCCCTTTAGCACATCTCTAGTTCCATGTTTGATGTTTAGTTATATTTTTTGTTAAACAATAATTCAAAGCGATAACAAATGCAGTAGTTCTAAATCTTACCAAGTGAGTGCCTTTTGGTCTACTACGTCCCATTAGGGATGCCATGTTAGATATAAACAATAATAAAACAATAAAAATTATAATCAATTGAGTCATACTAAATCTAGCTTTGTTAATTTAAGTGTGCGTCTAGTGGTCTTCCGACATTTAACAAGAATATAATTAGCCTATCACTGACGACATGTTGTTTAAAAAAAAATACAATTCTTTGCAAACTTTCTACTATAATGCAACTCAATCTTGCCAAATGATCTAATAATTTCCATATTTTGTGTACTGTGCGCCAGTAGCCTATCACTGATGCCATGTTTGCGGTTCTCTTGTCAGTCGTTCAAGGGAGATCTCGGATCCCATGTCCTTTACTCACGTCTTCCACATGGGGCCGGACCAAAAACCGTCCAGTGTCTCAGCGTAAGCCATTTTTTATCTTCTCCATCATTTTTCGCTAGTCACGTATCTTTTACGCCACTCTTGCATGGGTTTTGCCTGATCTTTTGTATGTCAAAGTACTTTATTTCACTTGTTGAATGTACTCTCGAGATCCGCTTTTCAACCTCTGCTGTCAGGAGTTCTGCTTTTTAACCTTGTTGCATGGATTATTATGCCCCTCTTCGAAGAAGAGGGGGTATATTGTTTTGCACATGTCGGTCCGTCCGTCCGTCCGTCGGTTGGTCCATCCACCACATGGTTTCCGGATAATAACTCAAGAACGCTTAGACCTGGGATCACAAAAGTTCATAGGTGCATTGATCATGAATGGCAGATGACCCCTATTGATTTTCAGGTCACTAGGTCAAAGGTCAAGGTCAAATTGACCTGAAGCAGTAAAATGGTTTCGGGATGATAACTCAAGAACGCTTAGGCCTGGTATCAGGAAACTTCATAGGGACATAGTACTGTTCATCCGATCTTCACCAAACTAGGTCACACGTTTTATCTAGACGATCTCTGGGCCAAGTTCGAACATGGGCCATGCTTTCTTTTAGTGACAAAGTTACAGTTGGGGGCATCCGTTTCGTGTGGACACATTTCTTGTTATTCTTTGTCTTCTTAAAATAATTATATCTGTAAATATGTGTTTGCGGTACAGATGCTGTTTGCAGTTATTGAAATTATCACGAGCCTGCAAGTCATGCACTTGTAAATTTTGATTCAGGTTTGCTCAGATTCTCAGTTTCATATAAGCCAGCACAGACAATATTTTTGGTCTCGAGTAATAATGTGAGAGTTCTGACTTGCTTGGGCGATCAGATAATTGTGAAGACTGTATTTGATATTATAAATTTAACAAGCACACAAATTATGTTTATGTTTTTATAATGTTGTAGAGGAGGAGAGAGTCTAGAGCCCAGTGGATCGAGACCTTCCAAGTCAAGGGAGGAGGACAGGTAAGCATAGTTTTATGAGGTCAGAATTTGACATTGCATTGTTTATCCATCTGTCTGTCTATCTGTTCAACATGCTTTTTGTGTAGAACATTGCTCCATTAATCACATAAGGTTTCAAATGAAACTTCATGACATATTGAAATGTAGACTACATGGACTCTTTGTTTTAATGCCCCTAGCATCACAGATGCTGAGAGCCATGTAGCGATTGGTCTGTGTGTTAGTTTGGTTGTTCATTTTTTCTTCCGTCAGTACAAGTTTAATCCAAAATAACATGTTTTGTCCAACATCTATAATGCTTCCTACAAAGCTTTGATACATGAATGGATGATGTTTTTTAACACTATCAACATACCCACATCACCTGACCTCATGTTTGCCATGACATTGACCTAGTTTTTTTTCTAAGACTAATTCATATGTGCCATATTCTTGGTAAACCCGAAATGACCCGTTTTGTCTAACATCAATTCTGTTTGCTAAAAATCTTTCATACTTAAATGGATGATGACATTGAACACCCACATGAACTGAACTCATTTGACCTTCACATTGACCTACTTTTGGACTTCACGAGTTCAGAAAGTCCATGTTCTTTGCAAACCCAAAATGACCAATTTTGTCAATCATCAATAGTTGGCTACAGAGCTTTGATACTTGCATCACTGTCATCTCTGGAAACCATCTATACACCCACTTCACCTGAACTCATTTGGAACTTGACACTGTCCTTCTCTATAAATTAGACTCATTCAAATGGGCCAATCAATCAATACTGACAAGGTGTTTACTGGGTCATATGGGTTTATTGAACACCAACTTTTGTTTTAAAACACATCTTTGAGAACATGTGTCCATTACAGTGACAATGCTTGCACATGAGTTGAACTATAACTAAATTACTAGTGTCTTATAAATATTCAATCGCATGAAAGGGGGCTCTTCTGGGCACATAACTACAAAATCCCTTGGTCCACAGAGCAAAGAAGGGTAATTATCAGAAATATTTTGTAAGATTACATGTGCACTTTGTAAAAATTCACAAGTCATCTTAAAATTGGATTTTAATTAAGTTGTCTGTTTTGAGCTCATTCCTGCAATGCACAGGGTGACCTTTTGGGATGTTATCTGTCATGTATAGTTCATTACGTGTGAATTTTCTATTTAAAATTTAGATTTTGGAAAGTTAAACAACTTTAAATGTCTTCTCTGAAACCACAAGCACAGATAATTAATATTTTGTGGTTTACATTTAATAGTTGTCCTCTGCAAAGTTGTTCAAATCATTATGCTGGGGTCTAAACTCTCCAGGCCAAAGGGATCACATGAGTTTTTCCCCCCCCCCCNCCCTATTGATTTTCAGGTCACTAGGTCAAAGGTCAAGGTCACAGTGACTTGAAGCAGTAAAATGGTTTCCGGATGATAACTCAAGAACGCTTAGGCCTGGGATCAGGAAACTTCATAGGGACATTGGTCATGACCGGCAGGTGACCCCTATTGATTTTCAGGTCACTAGGTCAAAGGTCAAGGTCACGGTGACTCAACACAGTAAAATGGTTTCCCACCACCATCACCAACACCTTGGAAAGTTAAACAACTTAAAATATCTTCTTTGAAACCCCAAGCAGCAGATAACTTATATGTTGTGGTTTACATTAAATAGTTGTCCTTTTCAAAGTTGTTCAAACCATTATGCTGTGGTCTTAACTGGCCAGGCCTAAGGGATCACATGACTTTTTATGCCCCCGGTAGGGTGGCATCTAGCAGTTGAACTGTCAGTGCTGTCTGTGCATCCGTCCGAAAACTTTAACATTGGCCATAACTTTTGCAATATTGAAGAAAGCAACTTGATATTTGGAATGCATGTGTATCTCATGGAGCTGCACATTTTGAGTGCTGAAAGGTCAAGGTCATCCTTCAAAGTCAAAGGTTAAAAAACAAAATCCAAGGGAAGTAACAAGCTTTAAAGGGAGATAATTTCTATTTATCATAACAGGCAGGTTCAGATCATTTTCACAAGGGAAGTAATAATTTTTAAAGGGATATAATCAAACAATAATTTTTTGTGTCGCCTGACTATGGTCAGGGGACATATAGGTGTTACTTCGTCCGCGGCATTGTCCGCGGCGTGGTCCGCGGCTTCACAATTTTCGAAAAAGGCTCATAACTTCTGGGTCCCTTCAGATATTGCTTTCATATTTGGTATGCATGTGTATCTGGACAACACCTTCCATGTGCATAACATTTTTGACCCCTGTGACCTTCACCTTGAACTTGAGGTCAGCGTTCAGGTTTCGAAATCTGCGACTGCGATTCAAAAAAGGCTCATAACTTCTGTGTCCCTTCAGATATTGCTTTCATATTTGGTATGCATGTGTATCTGGACAACACCTTTCCATCCGAATACAATTTTTTACCCCTGTGACATTGACCTTGAACTTGAGATCAGCGTTCAGGTTTCCAAATCTGCGACCGCGATTCGAAGAAGGCTCATTACTACTTTGTCCCTTCAGATATTGCTTTCATATTATGTATGCATGTGTATCTGGACAACACCTTTCCATGTGCATAACATTTTTGACCCCTGTGACCTACACCTTAAACTTGAGGTCAGCGTTCAGGTTACGAAATCTGCGACCGCGAATCGAAAAAGGCTCATTACTTCTGTGTCCCTTCAGATATTGCTTTCATATTTGGTATGCATGTGTATCTGGACAAGACCTTTCCATGCGCATAAAAGTTTTGACCCCTGTGACCTTGAACTTAGGGTCCGCGTTTAGATTTCGAAATCTGCGACTGCGACCCAAAAAAGGTTCATAACTACAATGTCTTAAGCTTTACTTTAAACATTATTTTTTTTTGATAGATATTTTTTTATGCCCCCTGCATCTACAATGCGGGTCGCAAATAGCGTTTGTCCTGTCCGTCCGTCAGTATGAAAATCTTGGTTAACCCATTCTTCTGACATCAATACCGCTTGCTACAGAGCTTTGATACTTGCATGGATGTTGTCTCTCATCACCCTGCACACACCAGCATCACCCAACCTCATTTTGACCTTGACCTTATTTTGGACTTAGACTTATTAAAATGGGCCAATTTCTTGGTTAACCCATTTACCATCAGGCAACACCTCCAACTCGCGGTGTTCTAGTTTAGTTCAAAGCGGCGCAGTAGGGGGCATTGTGTTTCTCAAAAACACATCTCTTGTTTTAACTTGTTTTGCAAAACAACTTGAAAATCTTTTTCCATGAAGCACCAGTTCCAGAATATCTGTATTGACTATGGAACATAAGATAGGGGTCCCGCACAAAGTTTTTAAAAATTATGCCAATATGGCTATCCCTAAAAAATTGTTTGTTTGGGATAACCTGACTGACGCAACTGAATTGCCCATACCCAACACATCTTTTTAGGTCTGGATAAAAAAGATTTGTTTGCAAACTTTACAAGAAAGCATTCTTGTGCTAACACTTATAATCCATCTTTTGAGGAACACACTACATATGTATATATTTCAAGTTATATTTTGCCCAAGTACAAATATAGTTCTGGTCTTTTGACAAATATGGATGCATGAAGAAGGGTGCAGTTTTTGTTTGTTAATTGTTCTATAGCTATAGAAACCGTATGAACACTCTCCAAGCCACGTTTTTTGTCCAATCTTCATGAAACTTGCTATTATATTATTTAAATCATATCTGTGTGATGTTCGAAATTTGTCTGGTTAGTTGAAAAATATNGGGGGGGGTATATGTCATAGTATATTGGGAAACCTAATGAATTCTCTTGGCAATTTTTGTTATATGGCAATAGTAATAACTTTGAGACATGAGAGCTGTCAAATTTTTGACCCACTCATCAAGCAACTTGCTCACAACATTAAGCAATTGTGTTTAAATGCTATCTCAGCTGAGTTTGAAAATGATTCGAGTATGTGAAAAACATGATTTGAGTCTGTGACCTTGTGAAAACCTTCTGCTAAGAGCAGTTTCCTAAGGGTCTCAGATAAAGTTTTAGGGTCTGTTTGCCGCTTGTTTAGATCATGTCTCTGGGGTCACAACTAGCAAATGGTTAATAAAAACTTGATGCGCAAAATAATAAAAAAAAACATGTCATATGTCAGCCTAACTTGGCTTTTTTGTTGTTTTATGTATATATGTGGTGCATGTTTTTTTAATTGCTATTTAAATGTTTAACATAGTGGACCAACTAACACATATGGTGTAAAGGTAGCCCCACTAGACATGGCTAGAACTATGCCTCGACTGAATCTGAAGAATGATGCCAGATATCACATGTCTGATAGGTCAATGTAAGACACTATCAATTATTTTGCATGCCCACAACAGTGCATGCTCTTCTGTTTATTTTGTCTATTTTACTTAGTCTTTTTTGTTTGGTATTCTAAAGCTAAAGCAGAAGATGCTAAACTAAGATTATTAAATATAATTTATAACAAGGGCTGTTTTTAATTAATTCTAGAATTTGTTTCTCAAAACATTGATATCTGACGCATTAACATGAAAACACTAATTGGACAATATTACACAAATTGGCCCCGCCCTAGGGGTAACTTGTTTTCCTTATATGTTTATAGTGAAAACTTTAAAAATCTTCACTGAAACTGTACGACCCAGAGGTTTGTTATACAAGTGGTCCTCTTTTTAAGTATGTTCAAATTATGCCATTGAGGTAAAATACTTTCCACGCACAAAGGCTCGTATGTTTTATCAAGATTTGTGTAGTAAATATCAATATGGCCGGTTCTAAAATGTTCAGCTCTAACTCTGCAAGGGTCAGGCATTTGATATTTGGTGTAGTTTTCCTCTTCTAAGTTTAAAAAAAATCATGCACCTGGGTTCAAAACTAACCAATCTCAGGGGTCACGTGATTTATGAAGACTTTTTGGTATGTGAGTCTACCTTAATGACTTCCAGATGAAGCGTGAGTTGTTCCGGTCCATTGATTTTTGGCGAAGTTATGGGTTGGACTTAAATTTGTTCTTTATAATAACTGTTTTCCGGAGTTTTTTTACGAAACTCTTTCAGATATTTAGCTGATTTTTGGTATGTGAGTCTATCGACATGACCTTCAGATGAAGTGTGAGTTTCGTTCCGGTCCATCGATTTTTGGCGAAGTTATAGGCCTTGGACTTATACATTTTCTCTATAATAACCGTTTTCCGGATTTTTTTTTACAAAACACCCTCAGATATTTACCTGATTATGGGTATGTGAGTCTACCTACATGACTTACAGATAAAGTGTGACTTTCGTTCTGGTACATTGATTTTTGGCAAAGTTATGGGCCTTGGACTTAAATATTTTCTTTATAATAACCGTTTTTCCCGGAGTTTTTTTTTCAAAACTCTTTCTGATATTTGGCTGCTTTTTGGTATGTTGAGTCTATCTATATGACCTAAAGATGAAGTGTGAGTTTCGTTTCGGTCCATTGATTTTTGGCGAATTTATAGGCCTTGGACTTGTACATTTTCTCTATAATAACCATACGTTGGAGGTTTTTATGCCCCCTGTATTAGGACTGATATACATGTAGCAGTCTGTCCAGCTTTCCATTTTCCGGACTTTTTTCCGAAATGCTTTCAGATAATGAACTGATTTTTAGTATGTGAGTCTATATACATGACCTACAGATGAATTGTGAGTTTCATTCCGGTCCATTGATTTTTTGCAAAGTTATGGGCCTTGAACTTAGAAATGTTCTCTATGATAACCGTTTTCCGGAGGGTATTTTACGAAACACTTTAAGATATTCAGCTGATTTTCGGTTTGTAACTCTACCTACATGACTTACAGAGCAAGTGTGAGTTTCGTTCTGGTCCATTGATTTTTGGCAAAGTTATGGGCCTTGGACTTAACAATTTTCTCTAAAATAGGTGCTGTGCGGCTTCAACTTGTAGTAGGTGGCATTGTGTTTCACAAACACAGGTCTTGTTTTTTATATGTTTTTTGTGAAAACTTTAATTTGTTCTAATACATTCTCAGATCACATTAAGTCTGTGTCATACAGAGAAAAAATCATAGGTTAGAAGTAGTAATGACTCAAACATCACAGAATCTGCATATAAGATGTTAGCTTTTGTAAGTCTCAGGTGAGCATCTAGGGCCTTTAGCTTAAGGCCCTCTTGTTAGCTCACCTGAGAATAGATACTCAGTGTGAGCTATTGTGGTCACCCTGTGTCCATAATGCAGTCTCATGCTATGTTTGTTGTGAATTGTCAGAAATTAGCTGGTTGTCAGATCGGAGGCCACATTTATTTTATTTAATATTGAAAAAAAATTCTCAGACTGTTTTTTGTCTTGTAAATATTGATTATGAGTTAAAATGTTGATCACATGCGTGAAAAAACTAGATCACCAGGTCAAATCTTTGAAAACCCTTGTTATAAATCTAAGATTGCACAAGTATGACTGAAATTTGATGTCACTTTGTCATAATGTAAATCTTGACAATATTTATGCCAAGTTCAAATGTGGGTAATGTGTGTCCAAAACTAGGTCGTCTGGTCAAATTTGAGAAAAACCTTGTTTTCACTGTAAGGGCCTCATTATGACTCCATCTTGATGAAACTTATTCAGAATGTAAATCGTGACAAAATCTAGGCCAACATCCAATTCTGGTCATGTGTATTCTAAAAACTTGGTCACAAGGTAAAACCTTGTTATCACAGTTGAGGCCACATTAAAGACTTAATCTTGATGAAACTTGATCATAATTTGTATCTTGACAATATTTAAGCCAAGTTTGAATCTCGATCATGTGCGTCCAAAAACTTGGTTACCAGGTAAAGTCTTAGACAAATTTTAATTTCACTCTAGAGACAACATTTATGACTCAATCTTGATTGACTTGGTCTGAATGGTTATCTGAACAATATCTAGGCTGAGTTTGAATCATGGTAACGAGTTTCCAAAAGCCAGGTCACTTGGTCAAATCTTAGAAAAACTTTGTTATATCTGTAGAGGCCACATTTATGAATCAATATTGATAAAACTCAGAATGTATATCTTGAAATATTTAGGCCGAGTTTTAATGTGGGTTGCATGTATTCAAAAACTAGGTCACCATGTCAAATCTAAAAAAAAAACACTTTAGAGGCACCATTTATGACTCAATCTCCATGAAATCTGGTCAGA
The DNA here is from genome assembly GCA_007657795.1 of Dreissena rostriformis. Taxonomy (NCBI): domain Eukaryota; kingdom Metazoa; phylum Mollusca; class Bivalvia; order Myida; family Dreissenidae; genus Dreissena; species Dreissena rostriformis. The sequence goes on along the minus strand of VMBQ01005596.1, from coordinate 37,514 downwards.
ATGTTCATCTTGACAATATCTAAGCCAAGTTGGATTCTGAATCACATAACATCCAAAACCTTAGTGTAAAAGTAAGCAATAGAACAGCTTGAAAATTCCTTTCTCTGCCATAACTTTGCCATATATTGAAGGATTTAAAAATAACTATGCAGTAATGTAAAACATCATAAGACAATATGTTACGTGTAACACAAATCTTGAAAATATCTAGGTATAAGCTCAATCACGATAATGTAGGGTCAAACACATTGTCACCAGGTAAAATCTTTGAACAACTTTGTAACCACAAAAGAAGTCACATTTGTGACTTAATTGGACTTGATTGAATTTTGTTAGAATGTTTATTTTGGCAATATCTAGACCATGTTCAAATCTGGCATCATCAACTTGGCCGCAAGGTCAAATGTTTGAAAATGCATATAACCACTCTAAAAGCCATATTTATGACTCAATCTTGATAAAACATAGTCTTAATATTTATGTTGACAATCAAAAGGTCATGCATGTCTGCCTCTTAATCAAGTGGAATCAAACTGTTGATAATCAGGTGACTTAAGCTAAGGATAGCTCTATGAGAGTCTTCATTGCCCTCTTGTTTATACTTTTTTTATGAAGAGTGCTATCAAATAAGGGAGGTAATCATACAACATTGAATTAAATATTTTATCGCAAGTCATAAAAGTTGAAACTATTTTTCAGATTAATTTGTCATCATATTGACCTGGATAATCTACACGGAAGTAATAACAAATTGCCCAGTTTTGTTGTTGAAATTGCATAGGTATCATAGTAGTTGATTGGACTCTTCATTAATGTTTAAAAAGATGCCAAAGAGTGTTTCTATGTTATTTGTTGAAGATATGATTTACATGCATTTACAAATCAACAATAAAGTAGATGGGTGATAAATGTCTAGTATGTTACATTAAATAAAATGAAGTGTTTTTGTGAATATGTGTATTTCAGGTCACAGGATTCGTATAAAACCACCCTTTTAGTTACACCTTCCCCCTTAAAGGCTTCCGGGTATGTGATGATGTTTCTATGTTTCCTACTATAATGAAATAATACCTTTTAGTAATCACTTTGTTCAGTCTTCCATCCACATTTTAGCTCACCTGAGCAAAACATGCTCATGTTAAGATTTTGTGATCCCTTCTCGTCGTTTGTCATCGGTTCTGCGGTTTAATTCATCAATATTTACCTTATTCTAGAAGCCATATTCATTGCCGAATCTTCAGGAACTCTTCAGAACATTCAAAGTTTGCCCCAATTATATTGGCACTTATGATTGAATTCCTTCTTATCTATATTCCTTACCATGGGTTATTTGACCTCAAGATGTAACAGAAATTTAGGATGATGCTCTGACAATCAAATACAATATTTCAGTAAACAGTTCAAGAATTTTGTTTGATAGCAATACATGGTATAAAATGACAAAATAAAGATTTGTTTATAACATGATTGTAAGTGTCTCAAAACCTGATATTATATGCTGAAATAATGTCATATGATTGGTCATTCATAGAAACAGTTACTTAAAAAACCTTCATTAAAGTTATCTTACTGATAACTTGTTAGAATGATATTTGTATTGGTTGCATTGCACAAGAAACAAGGTAAATCAAGCCTGCTTTTGAAAAATATACATGACTTTTAAACCAGACTCAATAAACATGGGTTATGACATAAAAATCTTTAAAGAAGAATGTTTTAATAAACATGTATAATGAACTATATAATCTGGTGTTAGTAAAATCAGATTTCTGTACTTGGACATATTTAGAATCTTTTGACATATATACATATGTAATGTGATGGTCATATTAAGTTTTACTTTGTCTCTAGTGACTTTAAAGGATGTGAGCATTTGCACAACTACTGGCTCCTCTGCCTTGTTATACAATTATATTAGTTTACAAAAGTGCATTCTTTATTCCTCAATAGAATAAAATAAACAAGCTGTTTGTTTATTTCAGTTCCCCACAACCCACCACCACTGATGTAAATGAAGGATCTGTAAACCAACAAGATGGAGGTGCATTACAAACAAAGCAAGTTTATGAATATGGTCATATTCAACAGTATTTTACCAAACTTTATTTGATTTGTTCAAATATATGTGGTGATATATGCCGTTGCTTTTGTTTATTAAATGCATTTTGATCTAGTGTGTCATTTATCAACATACCAGTACCAAACTATCATGTGTTTTAACACATGCCCATTTTAAAAATGGTCCTTACAAGGGAACACCTGGACTGGATTGCACTGGCTATAAAATGATTATCAGATTAATTGTCTGTAGCATAGGTTGGTTCATTATAAATGGACTCCGAGTTTTGAGGAACATGTCATAACTGATAAGAATGATGAGACTGATGTGTCCTGCAAAAAACCAGGTCTCTAGGTCACATTTTAAGGTCAAAGTCTTATTTAGGATATGATTCCTGAACACTGTCTGCATCATAACTATGCCCTGAATTGATTTTCAAAAAGCTTGGCAAAAACAATAAACATGAAGATATTATGGGAAGGAATGTCACTAGTATCAGTCCCCGCAGTCCAAGGTCAAGGTCACATTTTTAAGTTAAAATTTCAGATTTAGATAATTAGTCCTTTACATTTTTATGCCCCCGAAGGTGGGCATATAGTGATCGCACTGTCCGTCTAAAATTCCGTCACACTTTGCGTTTAGGTTTCAAAAGATGTGGAAAAACACTTTGCGTTAAGGTTTACAAAAATGTGGAAAAAGGGGACATATGTCATCCTATGGTGACAGCTCTTGTTGAGCATATTTTAGTCCAGTACTAATTATTGAGAAATAATTTGGCAGAATAATAAGCATAATAGGTCAGAGTATCTCACTCCAGACCGAGGCCCTAAGATACAATGTCAACATTTTTCTCTTAAAAAAAACCCACAAGAATTACAGGATATTATTGTGAAGCATTTAATGAATTCTATATTATATCCTCTTTGCATTTTGAAATTCTAGTTATAGAAAGTAACTTAAAATCATTTGTCTGCTAAGGGCAAAATATGATAATTAATTAATGTTTTATATGTGTATTATTACTATGCTGTGCTTTGAAGACAAGTAAAAACATATAATTATCAATATAACAATTTTTCGTGGAATGTCTTGTTTCAATCATTACGTATAAGATTCAACCTTTCTTTTGTTTTCCACAGACATGATACGGATATTGAAAAGCTGAAAAAAGAAATAAAAGAACTACAGGGTCAAAACGCAAAATTAGCAGAGGAAAAGCATGAATATAAGAATACGAAAGTTTCAGTTATAATATTATTGTAAGTTTTATGGGTGATGGTCCACCATTTTGTGTGTCTGACCATATTTCATTGTGCCCCTTAACTTTCTTATGCCTAGAAAGACTTCAAGACTGAGTGACCTTTATGTGTAGATGATCGTAATTCCCCCTTAATGCCAGGTTGGCATTCTTACTGGGCTCTAATGGCGACCCAGGATGAGATAGGGACATCATGGGGTTTAAGGGTATCACGTTTAAACGGTCGCGTTTCGTGTTTTGCTCAAAAACGTTTACAAAAACATTATACGTTTAAACAACAGTCTATATCAATATAATAAATATTGGGTTGCAAAAAACGTAGCCGACTAGCTGTATGAAGCATATCGATGACGAACTGCGAAATCCGGGTAAATCAGGGCACTACCGAATTTGGCAGTAATTTATTTTTTAATTGGTTAGCAGATGGCATGGACATGAACAGAAACTAACAAAAAATCTTCGCTACTTTCCGAAAATTGAACAACTTGGCAACGAAACAGTGCATATGCCGCCATCTTGAAATAATTTAAGTGATTGATTAGCAAAGTAAAGCACTGCCGTAGCATGTTGAAAAGCAATATTTTTACCAAATTGTATATCGATTACTTTTTTTCTAGTTAACTGGTTTTTCATTTTCTGCAGTCAAATGATATGCACATTGTATTTCTTGTGCAAAATATGTACATTTGTTTCGGAGTGTCGTTTTCGGATACAGTATTTTTCATCGATTTTACATTATTTTTGACGTTCTTTAAATTGTTTTTATAGAATGACGAATACACATGTGGTGATACGGATGGTCTGGTTTATAATATGCTATGGTTTTAATATGACGTCATTGCGCGAATTGGATATGCACTTAATAAAACTTCCGGAAATCAGTTTGGAAGTGCGATGGTACTGACGCTTTTTAAACGGACATAGGGATACCGTTTAAACAGTAACGTTTCATTTATTATCCCCCTCCAAAGGCGAAGGGATATTGTTTGTGCATTGTCCTTCCGTCCGTCCGTCCGGCACTTTTGTGTCCTGGGCCATATCTTGGAAGTGCTTTGGCGGATTTCATTGAAACTTGGTATGAGTATATATATGGATAAGAGGATGATGCACACCAAATGGCATTGTACACCATCTGTTAATAAGGGAGTTATGGCCCTTTGTATATATTCTGTGTCAATGCAGCATGTGGGGGTAGAAGTCACGTCTGTGACAAAGCTTTAGTTTGGTGGGGGATATCAATTCAACGAATTTGCTTGTTTCATTTCATTTAAACGTTTAGAAAAATCTGTAAATGTTATACCCTTAAGGGGGTTATCGTGAGAATTCATCAAAATGGCTTCTGAATGCAAAGAATGCCAATGTTGGGGAGTTTATGCATTTTTTATGCGCTCTACGTAATGCTATATAGTCATGGTGCAGCCATGGTGCAAATGTAAAGGTTACAGATGATTGGTATAAGAAAAGACAAGAACGTAGTTGAGTGACATTGCATATGAATGAAGTGCAAAACACAAGAATCACAATGTAAATGCAAAGGACAATGTGCTAACGCAGCAATAACGCAAAGACAACAGATAGCAGGACTCCTGAGTTGAGTGTTTTTGGTTTTCTTTGGGGCAAACACATTGGTGTTTTTACTACGACTATTGTAGTTTTTTTGTCGCCTGACTATGGTCAGGAGACATATAGGTGTTCACGGCGGCGGCTGCGTCCACGGCGTCACACTTTTCGAAAAAGGCTCATAACTTCTGTGTCCCTTCAGATATTGCTTTCATATTTGGTATGCATGTGTATCTGGACAACACCTTTCCATGTGCATACAATTTTTGACCCTGTGACTTTGAACTTGAAGTCAGCATTCAGGTTTCAAAAAATGCGACCACAATTCGAAAAAGGCTCATTACTACTGTGTCCCTTCAGATATTGCTTTCATATTTGGTATGCATGTGTATCTGGACAACACCTTTCCATGCGCATACAATTTTTAACCCCTGTGACATTGA
>VMBQ01005596.1:0-29741 GCA_007657795.1 Dreissena rostriformis | reverse complement strand
AAAAAACATGGCCACAGGAAGTCGTTTTTTAAGGAACTTTTATTAATCTTGTAGAACATGCGTAGATTTGATCTTCAGCATCTAAAAATATGTGAAATAGAAAGAACGACAATATCTTTTGGAGAGATAAATGTACCTACGTAATAAGCAAAGGACCTGTGCGACAATTCCCGGGCTTTTTAGTCTGTTTAGTTAACACCGTAGTAACGTTTTCCATATATAAAAATGCTCACCCTTCTAACTTTAAGCGCCCAGTGGGACGAGGGATAGAAAGAGAAAGTCACATACTTGAGTACATTTCAACCCATGCGCATTGCACGCTTTTTTCGCATAAAAAACTAGTGGAGCGATACAGGGCCATCATGGCCCTCTTGTACATTTTTCTTATGCCCCCGGCATCTACGATGTGGGAGGCATATAGCGTTTGTCCTGTCTGTCCGTACGACAATCTTGGTTAACCCATTCTGGCCGTTTCTTCTGACATCAATACCGCTTGCTACAGAGCTTTGATATTTGCATGGATGTTGTCTCTCATCACCCTGCACACATCAGCATCACCTAACCTTATTTTGACCTTGACCTTATTTTGGACTGAGACTTATTGAAATGGGCCAATTTCTTGGTTAACCCATTACCATCAGGCAACACATCCAATTGCGGAGTTCTAGTCTGACTGTTAATTCTGTTAGTCACACCAGCTCATTGTTACGGTCTAAATTAAAGGTCAAAGGTTTGAGTATCTATTTTTGTGTCTGCTAAATATCTCCTATACCCTTTGAAGGATTTTCATTAAATTTGGCTAAAATGTTTAAGTCATTGAGACGATGTGCAAAAAGCACAAGTCAGTCATTCTGGCCCAAGGCCAAGGTCATACTTAAGATCAATTGTTTGAGTCACTATTTTTTTGTCCTGGTCAACATCATCTATACTCTTTTAAGGATTTGCATTTGAAGAAATCAAAGAATATGTTTAGGTTATTGAGACATTGTTCCAAAGGCATAAGTCAGTACCACTGTTTCAAAGTTAAGGTCACACTTGAAGGTGAAAACTTTTAGCCACCGCTTTTGTGTCCTCTCCATATCTTGAACACCAATTGACAGAGTTCTATAAAACTTACCCCAGATGTTAAGGTCATTAACACAATTTACTGGGTATGAAATAGTGTTTCCGCTCCAAGGTCAAGGTATACTTTAAGATCCAAATGTTGAGCCTTGTTTCCGTGTCCGCTCCAAATCTTATATACTGAAGGATTTTAATGAAACTCAGCTGCAATGTAAATGTCATTGAGATGATGTGTAGGATGTATGAGTCAGTCACATTGGATCAAGGTCAAGGTCACAATTTAAGTTCAATAGTGTGGCCTTCAGTATGTTTGTATCTGCTTCAAATCTCTCATACTCATTGAAGGATTTTCATGAAAGGTTAATGTTATTCAAAGAATGTTCAGATGTCAGATGTCAAACACAAAATGAACGCTCAAAATGAAGATCTCCACTTTCAGGTCAATAGAATCTGGGAGATGGGGATATAGGTGTCTCCTACATAAGCTTATTATAAGAATGTGTAACGTCAATGCTCTCTCTTCGATGAATTAATCCTTTAAGAGATGGACAATCTCTGCATTGTATACTACTTTCATCTGCGATTATTTCTCTAAAGATGAATATGCATAGAAAGGAATAAAACTACATTTCTATTTTGAAATTGTTTTAAATGAATTGTGTTTTTATCTACTAATTCATCAAAACAATGCATGCTTTTGCAAAATCAATAAACATTGCAAAACGGCATTTCTTTTTTTTTCTGCATAAAAGATGTATCGGCGGGATTGCAAACTTTGCAGTATTACCACGTGACTATGACGTGTATTACCTAGTTTTTATGCCCCCGGTAGGTGTCGAAGTGTTCTCGAAAACCAAAGCAACACACACAACACGTGATATACCGATCCCAAGCTTTATTCAGTCCTTATTGCCCGCACTAGGTCGCATGAAGGCCAGAGGACGATCAGCAAAGATATTGACATAAAACCTACCTGGTGCGGCTGTTATCCTTCGTAAAACGCCAACTGACGTTGACTTTTGGGGTCACGTGACAGTTTTTGTTCATTCACAGTGATAACATGAGATTTTGATTTTCATGTTTTAAGCAGTGCCCAGGGTTCATTTCAATGACATCTTTATCCATATATTTTTAACATTGGCAGCAGAGCCATTCATACATTTGTTTACATTCCATTTAGAATTCATATTTCTATCACATTGAGGTAAGTAAATAAATTAAACTTGGTGCATACAAATAATAATGTGTGTTTTGTTTTCATAGAGTTGATCAAGATCAAAACATAATCAAGAATTTAGAACAACAGATCAAGAAGGAACTCCTCAATTTTGAAGAGAGATGCAATGAAGGGGAAATAATCATTCAGGAAAAAAACAAAATACTTGAAGTCTTATTGGACACAATAAATAAACATCTTCAAGATATTTCTGCATTGGACAACGCTGTAAAGAAGTATCAACAAGACATTGAGGACAGAGATAGAACGATAATGTCACTGGGAAATGATCTGCAGAGCCTTTCCAAAGAGCATAATGATTTGAAAAGCAGGTAAAATATAAAACATATGTTTATATGTATGCACATATGGTAACAAATTATAACATATTTTAAGCTTGACTTTTTTTCTTTTTTTTTACACAATATATTCCATTTTAATATCCCACAACGATATCTATTCATACGACACACAAACACTAACTTGGTACATGAACATGTGTTCAATATATTGTCCCACAAAAAATGAAAAAGAGCATTTTTGATCTTACGCTCATGGATGTTTCTCCGCTCTGGTTGATGCATGATTGAGTAAGTTCTTGGACTCAGAGCCGGTTTATTTACCATGGAATTTTCGAAGATATCANATGAAATAGTGTTTCCGCTCCAAGGTCAAGGTATACTTTAAGATTGAAATGTTGAGCCTTGTTTCCGTGTCCGCTCCAAATCTTATATACTGAAGGATTTTAATGAAACTAGGCTGCAATGTATTACCACGTAACTATGACGTGTATTACCTAGTTTTTATGCCCTCGGTAGGGTGGCATGTAGTGATCGCACTGTCCCTCCGTCTGTCTGTCTGAAATTCTGTCACACTTTGCGTTTAGGTTTTGCGTTTAGGTTTCGAAAAATGTGGGAAAAGGGGGCATATGTCATCATACGGTGACAAGCCTTGTTTTTTCATAAATAAATTCATGATAACACATAATTAAGTTGTTTTTGTTCAGTGCCTTGTTAGCTCAGAACATTGTCTTTCGTATAAAATAAAATCTTGTTAACATTTTATTCAACAAAAAAATGTAAAAATTAAACAACGTTTTTCACTTCAAAGGAGACTTATTTCTCTGTCCAATTGAGGGTTGAGTGTGAAACTATTGTATCTCATAAAAAAATGTTGAACAGATACAATTGTTAACACTCCACCCATGTGTGTGATTTGGTTACTTGCAGTATTTTTAAACTGCAGCCAACATTGTGAAGTAACATTAATTGTTTTTGAAAGCGAACTAAAAACCCTTACTCAATAACCACTGTGAATGAACAAAAGCTGTCACGTGACCCTAAAAGTCAATGTCAGTAGGCGTTTTACGAAGGATAACAGCCGTAGGTTTTTTGTCAATATCTTTACTGATCGTCCTCTAGTTTTCATACGACCTAGTGCGGGCAATAAGGCATGCTTAAAGCTTGCGATCCGTATATCACGCTTTGTGTGTGTTGCTTTTGTTCTCGAGAACACTTCGACACACATTTTCATTGAAGATGCAAACGTCAGTAGTTACACATACAAAGAGTTGGTGTTTACACAAATAAACGATAACAGAACTATCTATGCGTTACCGGACAAATATATATTACATATTTCTTCGCGTAAACAAACAAAAATATGTATCNTTATATTGTAAGACTTAATATTTTGTTGAGCATTTAAAAAAAAAACACACATTAAGCATCCATTGATTCATACTTAAAATGTAATCTTGTTTTAGTTCACCTTATGTGAAGTGTGGTCACCTTTTGTGGTGTTGCCAGTCGTCAGAAGCTTGTGTTTTGATCTCCTCTTTAACTTCTGGGTGAATTGTTCTCAAACTTTCACAGTTTAATGACCTTTATGAGGAGATGAACAGAATTAAACAGAAAGGTATATGCGCTGCTAAAAGTTTCGGCATTATTATGGCCCTTTGTGTGTTTTTCCACTATATGAAACTCGTGATTTGAACTCCTCATTAACTACTGGGTGAATGGCGCTCAGACTTCCACAGTTGAATGACCTTATGCGCAGATGAAATTTAGCTGCAACAATTTTCAGCAGAATTGTTTGCCCTATGTTCGTTTATCCACTAAAAAATATATGTGTCCAAATTGTGTAACTCCTCATAAAATACTAGGTGCATATCACTACAACTTTAACAGTTGAATGACCTTAATGTGTAGATGAACGTAAGGCGGAGACAACTTTTGGCAGAATGTTGGACTTTTGTCTAGTTTTCCACAAAACAGTATATAGTGCTAATATTTTGTGTTTTAAACTGTACCTTATCTCTTAACTCTTGGGATTTATTATCGGCTAGATGTGAACAAGGTCAATGTCACTGCTACAAAAAAACTTTAAAAATGGTTTACGCTAAATATGTCTAGAATATATTGAGCTGTAATGATGAAACTGTAAGCATAGAAACATTTTTAGAAACTATGTTTTTGATTGTGTGTGGGATGCATTGGGCCACACGGTTTTCAAAATCAAGGAGCAGGTGTTTTGAGAAATAGTTTTTAAATTAGAACTATAGTAAATTACTTGAATTATATTTTAGAAAAAATGCTGAATCTCAACAACTCAAAATAACATTCAATTCTTGCAGATTTAGCAAATTTGCACGCCACAAGCTCACTGATCAAAACCCAGATATAGATGACCTCAGTGATCCAAACAGGGCCATGAAGTTGTCTGAGAAGTTTGGGGCTCTGTATGATGATGCATGGACAGATGCGTTTGAATACCTTACAGATGAGAAAAATAAACTGAAACTGAAACCAAAAGACGCCATAGAATTTCTTTTGGAATGTTTGAAGGTAATTTTAAACCACCACTCCGCCTGGTCTTACATTATATTTTAAGGATGTTTTATTGCCCTTTGTTTAAAATAACATATAAAAGGTGCCCAACTTCTACATTTTGCATGGAAATTTCATCAGACTAACAGAATAATGCATGCAATTTTGGTTAAAATTCAATGTAATAATGATTTCCAATTGCTACATGTACAGTGCATATTATCAAGGTTTTGTAATACCGGTTATGTGTTTTTATCTCGGCTGTTTTCGAAGAAAACCCGAGGTATTGTCATAGCCCTCTCGTCTGCCGCGTCCTCGTCGTCGTGGTAGNCCAAGCATCCACAGCCGAGCGTTGGCATCCGCTCGACGGTGCTCTTGTTTCAAGGAGTTACTGGCCTTTGTTTAAAATTGCATATAAAAGCTCCTGTGCTCTACTCCTATTACATTTTGCATTTGATTGTTGTCAAACTTGTATAGAATAATTATTGCGTACTGCTACAGTGCATATTGTCAAAGTGTTGCGATTTCATTGAAAATTACACATAAAAGCTGCTTTGTGCAACTCCTACATTTTGCGTTTAATTTTCATAGCAGTGTCATGAAATGGTTTCTGTATTAGGAGGATGTTTATTAATCATAGGTCATGCTTGTTCAATATAAATTTTACCCATCATTGAAATAATTTTACTTTTACATTCAGGAATGTTGGGTTTTGTGTAAGAAAGAGGCTGAAACATGGATGAACTCTCTGCAGAATAATTTTCTTCATCCTGTACAGGACACAGAGGCCATCAGTGTAAGTGTTGTTTTGGGGCCAAAATTATATCTGTAGTGGATTTACTCTAAGAATATACTCTTGATTATTATCATTAAGTGCACGTATGATGGTTAAATCTTTTATGCACCAGTTGTCAGCGAAATTGAAGGCTAAGGTCACTTTTATAAAAAAAAGCAAATAGCCTTTTCTCAACTAAAGTGTGAATAAGGGTATTGCACTGACATTTGGTTATAGGTAGCTTAGTAGCTTACATGCATTATTATCATGGGATTGCATTTGGAGCTAGTCAGGTCTGTGGTCAAGATTACTGTTATTGAAAATTGAAAAAAAAATCCCAGTGAATAACTTGGATGGTGGTATTCTTCTGATATTTTTATGTGTAGGTTTTCTATATCCAGAGCTTGCATGGAAGTTTATTTCGAGCCAATTTGGGTAAAGGTCAAGCTAACTGTTAGTAAATATAGATTTCTTCCTAAAAACTTGAGTTCCCGCTCAATTACTAGAGTTTTATGCGGGTATTGTTCTGAAAAAGTGTTTGTTTGGAGCCTGTTAGTTGCATTTGGGACCAGTTTGATCAAGGTCGTTGTCACTGTTACTATGTTTTCTGCTCAATAAGTTGAGATAGGATGGAGGTATTGCGTTGAAATATTGTGTATAGGTAACTTTTTTTGCAGACATTGGATAGCACAATTGTTTGAATTGAATCAATATGTGAAATGTTGAAAAACTTGTTTTGATCATGACCATGTTTCTTTTTATGTCCCCGAGTCTATACTGGGGGACATATTGTTTTTGCCTGTCTGTTTGTTGGTTTGTTGGTTTGTTTGCGCAAACTTTAACATTGGCCATAACTTTTGCAATATTGAAGATAGCAACTTGATATTTGGCATGCATGTGTATCTCATGGAGCTGCACATTTTGAGTGGTGAAAGGTCAAGGTCATCCTTCAAGGTCAAAGGTCAAAAATATGGGTCAAAATCGCTAAAAAGGGGACATAGTGTTTCACAATCAAATCTTGTTTATGTTTATAATGGTATTTATTAAAATTGATAATCCTAGCTATTAAATTGGGGTATAGAAGGCGTTCGTGCGGAAGCGGCAACATACAACTTGTTTCTGGTCAATAACCTCAATTTTAATTGACCAATTTTGATCAAATTAATATTGCAAGATTGCATGATGACCTAGCTTGAGTTTGCATTTGGGGTTTGTCAGGTGAAGATTACAGCTTTAATGAGGATAGAGAAACTGGGCTGAAATTTCATCTGGATTGCATTTGGGGCCAGTCATTTCAATGTTAAGGTTGCTGTTTTTTAAAATCAAAAAATGGTTTCCAGTCAACATCTTAAGTTTCGATGGAGGTATTCCACTTGTGCGTTGGTAGCTTACATGCAGACTTGATAAAAAAATATTTCATGAAAATGAATCACTCAAAGTGTAGTTTTGGGAGTTTTGACACTTTAATTATCTTGAAAAAAAAATTGTGTCATCTCTTTTCTCAAACAGTTTTCGTCCAAATTTAAGAAACTAAACTGTTTGTTGGTATAATTGAACAATCATATTTGTTAATAATCCTGTACATTTATGATTGTGATTCAGAAAATGCTAGGAGGAAAAACAGCTGTGCGGCTTGGGTCAAAGGACCTTCATGTCATCAGAGATGCGTGTCGAAAGATTGCACCAACGGTTGGAGTAATGGTGAAACAGGTAGATATCCTTAATTATGTGAGAATAAAGCTTATGTCAATATCGCAATGCATCAAGCTTCTGAATCTACAATCCTGTTTTTTAAAAAAGAGTTTTTTACACCCTCTACCGGTAGGTGGAACGGGGGGACATAGTGAATTCGGCAGACAGTTCTACAGAAAACTAATAATTGTATTTTTAAATATGTTGAGGAAAATATCATTTTCTTCGCATGTAAAATTGAGACTTGTGCTGTTGCAGTGTTTCATCATGAAAATGAAGAAAACCCAGAAAAACCCGAAGTTGGTTGAAGAATGCATGACATACCTCGAAGGATGTGTCGATGTTTGTTGGCTGATGGTGTTAGCTGAACCATCCCTCCATATAGATTTCAATATCAAACAGGGCGACAGATTTGATTCCAACCGCCATGCTGCATACTCTGCATCTGGTGAAACAGTTGAGTTCCTTGTATGGCCACCTCTGTACAACGCTGAAGAGAAAGGTGGCATGCTTTCAAAGGGAACAGTTTCAACTGAGAGAAAAATATCTAAAAAATAATTGATATATAGCTTAATTGTATCACTGCTATATGTGTTGTTTGTAACAAAAAACATAATCCAGCTTATTGATTTGTCCAGAATCATGTTTTGTATTTGAAGTTAAATGAACTTAAGTTAAATTTATCTCCCTGGCGATGTGGAAGGACTAAGGTATTGTATTTGTTTGACTGTGGAAACCTTTTTTGAGACTTTTACTATATCATTTATGAGGAAAGTATGACTAAAGTGCAGCTTCTAGTGATATAACATCATCATTTATTTATAATTTATTAAAAAAAAAACAAATGTACAAATGATAATTGCAATCAACTGCGGATGCCCTCAAAAATCAATATAACATATAGAGGTCAAAGGTCAAATATTGGAATTGTATATATAATCTTCCATGTAACTTCACTGATTAGATCATTTTGAAATAAGTCTGCCACAATAATAACAGCATGTCAATATTTAACGGTATCTAAACCCCATTTATAATAAAATTTAGTGACATGCCACATGCCTGCATGCAAAGGTGTTGTGTGTGCATCAGTGTCTTTGATACATCCTGTAAGCTTAACATTTGTTGAAATTTGATTATTCATTAGTGTACCAAGCTTGTGTACTTGTTAGCATTATTGTTTTGCATGTAATGATACATTCAATTTGTCTCTTGATGTTTAAATCAACACACAGTATGTACATTTAAATTATGCCTCTGTTTGTTTTTATGCCTTCTCAATGGTAATATCTGAAAGGCTTATAGACTTACCTCTGTCTGCGTGTGTTTGTGTGGGACATTTAGTATATGGTTAATAATCTTGTTGTAAACTCGCTTCATTGTCAAGGTTAGAGTGGACACTTAAAGTTTGTGCATGTTCCTTTTTGGTATATAGTGGCAGTACATGTTTTTTCCGGCCCATAACTTTCTTTTGCATTATGGAATTTTTAAATAATTTGGTACATATCTAGACAACGTGCTGCGTGCATTAACCATGTTGCTCGCTTAAAGGTCAAGGTCAGAGTGGACACTTGGAGTTTGGGCATATCCCATATATTACCATTACTTTTTTAGTGCATTATGTGCACTAGATGAATTGTCATATAAAACAATCATGTCAGGTGCTTCAAGGTCTAGGTAAAAGTGGACACTTGAAATGTGTGCATGGTCATTATAAGGTATAAGTGATGACTGTCACTTTAATCATTAATAGTGCATTGGGAATTTTCTGTCATATTTTCAAGACAACGTGATGTATGTACCGACTATGTCGCCTGCTGAAAGGTCAATTTCGCGTATTTGAAAAAGGCAACATGAGAAGCAAAAGATACAAAGGACTGGTGAATAAATGTTGTAGTAACTGTTCACATAATATGTGGCAAACAACACTTGTTTCTGTGTCAAATGAAATATAGCTGGAGCATCCCTGTCCTTATGACACTGTTCAAGTTAAAACGCTGAAGATATATAAGAAAACATGCATGGGGTTACACTTGTTAGTATTCATGTCTGAAGGTCAGAATGTCAATCCAATGTTCTCCTTTATATATATATATATATACACTGCTATATGCGACTGCTATATGCCTTCTCAGAATTAGGGCCTTATAAAAAACATCTGAACATGATTTTGTCTTGTGACCTTGACCTTTGAGGGATCAGCATGTATGTAATGCAGATCAGTCAGATGCCAAGGTCACAAGACAAAATAAATGTTTTTTTTTTATAAGGACCTCATTCTAAGAAGGCATATAGAAGTTGCATTGGACTTCTGTACATTTTTAATCAGTGCTAGTTTCCTGTCTCAGATGTAATTAGCCAGAAGTTTGATGGATTTTGAAATAATTTGGCACAAATGTCAAGTGTTACCCCAGTCTCCCTACGCTTAAGGTCAAGTTCAGACTTAGATAAGAGGTCAAAGGTTAAATTTGTCAGTAAAACGGCTTGAACAGTCCTGTCTCAGCCATACTTTTGCCATATTTTGATGGATTTTAAAATTACATATGCATTCCATCATTAGATGACGTGTCGCGTGTAACACTTAACTCCATATTATAAAGGTCAAGTTCGCACTTAAGAGTTCAAAGGTCAAATTTGTCTATAAACCAGCTTGTCCGGACTGTAATTTTTTCATTATCATGCTGTTTTAAAATAACTTGCTGCTAATTATTGCCATAAGGAGCTGGAAATTTATTTGTAAAACCCGTACTTCTGATGTCAAGGTGACACTAAGAGGTCAAACTTGTCCATAAAACAGAATACATAGAATATAAGTTTTTCATTCATAATGCAAAAATAGAAAATAACTGACCACACTTGATAACAGTCACGTCACGTTAATGTTGGAAGCATGTTAATGTAACTTTATGAACGACTATGTCTGAAGCAAAGGAATGTGTGATCCATTCAAAATATATTATGTATTGTTATTTTATTTTATGTCATGTTATAATTTCAAAATCTTCCTTTTAACTTTTTTTATATTACGATACATTTTTTCCTGTATATTATGTTTGTTATGCTAACAATATTCAATAATAATGTCAATTATGTTAATGTTGTCTTGATGATTGTTTTAGGAGAAGCTACATGTTTATACTAAATGTATGGTTCACTCCTCATTGGTAAGGCACTTGTATGCATTCATGCTGTGTTATTCTTTAATTGTATAATTGTTTTTCATTAGATGTTGCTAAAGAAATTTGCCAAGAAACTGGTTTACATCTGATTTCAGTTAATGAGGTAAAACGAAGACATCATTGTGTGTAAAACGTATGTATTTTACATACAAATATGGATTTTTCTGTAAATTCAAAATACAACAGGCGACAGCAAAGAAAGTGTATTAAAGTAAGCAAAATTAAGGTCAATTACATTACTTTATTATGCCCCCTTTTTTTAAAAAAGGGGGGTATATTGTTTTTGGCCTGTCTGTCATTCTGTCCATCATTCTGTCTGTCATTCTGTCCCTAAACTTTAACCAAGGTTAAAGTTTTGTCATAACTTTTGCAATATTGATCATAGCAACTTGATATTTGGCATGCATGTGTATCTCATGGAGCTGCACATTTTGAGTTCTGAAAGGTCAAGGTCATCCTTCAAGGTCAAAGGTGAAAAAAACGGCGCAGAAGGGGACATTGTGTTTCTGACAAACACATCTCTTGTTATTTTTTGGAATCAAATGTTTTTCAAACATGGCATGCCTTTGAATAACTTGTCAATTTGATGAACCCGCAGGGAAAAGATCTATGGATAAAAGTTCAAGGTCCCTCTTCAATTTGGAAGTTCATATCTTAAAGTAAACCTCATTTTGTCCATTTCAAGTCCATTTGTTTGCATCTCTGGGTCATTGTGGTGGTAATTAGCAAGATTTGTCAGTCAAAAAATTATTCTGTGTTGACGTCCCGCAAGTAAAAAACCAGTCAGCTATGTCAAACCAGTATTTGGGGGTATTATAATATGCAATTATAGATGCTTTGTTTTGGTTATGCACATGGCAACACACGCATGTATTCATTTCAGTCTAGCTTGAATGGAATCGTCTTCAATGTGATTGTCTTGATGGATGTGTCTGACTGTTTTGTTTTATCATTGAAGTCCTTTGTATAGATGTGTATGATTTGATTAAATATATACTATATAAACGTTTGACTTGTGTAGTTCTTTGGTAGATGTTCAGGAATGCACTTTTATTTACAGTTTTAATTTTTTGCCAATTCTTAACAGCAAACTAAATATTTTTAGCTCGGCTGTTACGAAGAAAACCCGAGGTATTGTCATAGCCAGCTCGTCCGCCGTCTGCGGTGGAAACTTGCACATTGGCCATAACTTTTGCAATATTGAAGATAGCAACTTGATATTTAGCATGCATGTGTATCTCATGGAGCTGAACATTTTGAGTGGTGAAAGGTCAAGGTCATCCTTCAAGGTCAAAGGTCAAATATATGNCCCCCCCCCCCCACACACACACATTATGCCCAAAAGTATGTGTAGTTTAGTCCTGATAAATGGCACCCTGTTCTTGTCTCTGTTTGATTGGTTTCATAGTGAGGTCTGACATTTCTAACCATAGGCCATTTTTATATAGATTATTTCGTCGCGCCGTGAAAAAACTCGCCAAAATGAAAAAAACAACATTTCCGGGTTTTTGTCAATTAAAAAAGTGTATTATAAAAGTTGAGAAAAGAATTCGCTCTGAAACGAACACCAGTTTGTATAAGCAGAAATAATGCCCTGAAAAACTGTTAATAGGGTAGTTGTACTGATTGCAGTGTCTAATAGTAATACTATATTGTTGCCAAAAACGGCAGAACGCCACAGTTGACAAATGTTAATATGATCGACAAAATAATTATAGTAATACATAATACCAAATAATGGTGACATTACATGCCTGTTTAATAGTTTCATTAACACATTGAGTTCCTATCGAATATATACACATAACAAAAAAATCTTACCGAAACGAAATGAAAATAGGCATTTCGTGACCACATCTAAAGGATAAATTATGAATTCAATATATGAAGCGTTACGTTATGTTGCGTGAGGAAATAATTTTGATCTTTATACTGTTTAAGAAGAAAGTACATTTTTATACACATATATGTATATAATGTATTGTAATTTGTTATGGAAGTTCTCAAGTTTATATTTAAGATAGTAAACATAATACATTGTGTTGCTAAGCAACTAAAGAACCCACAAAGTGTTGCGTGTTACAATAACAACCAATCCCGTCAGAAAAATGTCGATAATATGTGCTCCTTTAATTGTGGTTTTTGGTAACGTTGAGTGAAAATAACTAAAAATCGCAAGGTGCGGTTATTTGCTTTATAAAAATCGGACGACATATTTGGCCAAATACTTCATACGAAACACAAAGTTCCAGAACAGAACATACCTGCAGTTCGATATGCATCTTTCATGTTGTGGTCGTGTTAAACACGTGGAAACAAACAGTTTCACTTAAGTAAATGATTTTTGAAGAGACTTATCTAGCAGCGCTTCTCGCTCGTCTGGGGCTTCTAAGACATCATTTACTGCTAGAAGCACTATACATGAAATGTCGTTTTACCGTATGCCAAGATTCAAAGAATCCAAAACATCTTTGGTAGCTCAACCAATCCGATTTTTGGTTGGCTCCTCCAGCCAATTTGCAATTCATTGGGATACAAGACGTACGGTGGGCAATGTGAACTAAAGACAGCATCGTATTTTGACGTCGCGAACACATTTGTGAATTTCCATGGAGCTTATTATAAATGGTGCTTGTAGGAATGTTGTTGATGTTAATAGCTTATGGAAACCCACGGACTCAATACCATCATAAATATGTTTCCACTTCAATTGTCCGTGTATTCTAAAAACAATATGTTAATTTAATCTACTTACATGGCGATACATCGTTAAGATTTAAAACCACTTTCAAAATTTTTATGGTAGATATATTTAGTTTGCCTTAATATACTTGGTTTTTCAATATTTTACTTATTGTTATATTTTTCACCACATGTCCGGAGGATCATACTACACATATTATATCAGGTCGTTCCCATTCCCGCCATTATCGGTTGTATGGCCTTCTAAGTCATCAGTATCCAATTCACGCTTAACTACCTTATTTGCTTTGTTTGGTCAATTTGTATAGGGTTTAATCAATACTTTAACTCCCAACCAAACATATTTTATCCTACAGCTAAATGATTATATAGACGCGATACGAGGCCTTGAATAAACTTCAGGTTTATTCAACACCATGCCTCAACATCACTAGTACATGTACAAATTCATAAGGACTACTTTTTCTCCTTTCTCTCCTCGTTCATTTGTTCTTAAATTTAGATTTATGCATGAATTGAATGTTAACATTTCAAATGAATGTACCCTATATAAATAAAAGCCGTAAGTTATCCATCCAATGCAGCGCTTAATTAAATTCGTTAAAATGAATACCAAACTAATCGCCACACTTCACGCGCTTGGCTGCTATAAGAAAAACTCAGCACCAACGGGGAATTGAACCACGGTTAATACACAACTTTGGTGAGTAGAACAAGTGTTGGCGTGATATCTCGCCCTTTGAACACGACCGTCGCCCTTTGAACACGACCGTCGCCCTTTTAGAACGCGACCGTCGCCCTTTTATATGCGAGATATCATAAAGGGCGACGGTCGTGTTCAAAGGGCGACTGTCGTGTTCAAAGGGCGAGATATCACATATAAAAGGGCGACGGTCGCGTTCATAAAGGGCGACGGTCGTGTTCAAAGGGCGACGGTCGTGTTCAAAGGGCGAGATATCGCATATAAAAGGGCGACTGTCGCACAAGGGCGATATTTCGTGTTAAATATATCGTGCGTCGCCGCGACTGTCGCGCAAAATATCGTGCGTCGCCGCGACTGTCGCGCAAAATATCNTGTGTGTGTGTGTGTGTGTGTGTGTGTGTGTGTGTGTGTGTGTGTGTGTGTGTGTGTGTGTGTGTGTGTGTGTGTGTGTGTGTGTGTGTGTGTGTGTGTGTGTGTGTGTGTGTGTGTGTGTGTGTGTGTGTGTGTGTGTGTGTGTGTGTGTGTGTGTGTGTGTGTGTGTGTGTGTGTACAATATGTGCGGACCTGACCATCCGTCTTCCTATGGGTTGCCATGTATTTTATACTTTGTATAACCGTCCGCGTGTTGTTACAAAATATAATGATACCACAAGAAATCGAATATTTTAAATCGCTTCGCGTCTGAGACGCTTTATAATTTTATCAATTTCTCTAACGATGATTTTTCGTAAACGAAAGTGTATGTTCAGTGTAAGTCTGCGGCATTAGTATTATTTCGCACACTGCTGTACATTTTCCTTTATTTCTTGAATCTGTGACACAAAGTTGAAAAATTCTCATTTTGATAAACTGTGAACAAGTCCTTTAAAAACCTTATAATGTATTTAAAAAGTGTGTATAGTTTTACACGCAACATCAAAAGTTTCAATCAAAATCCTTTATCGCGCTTGTTTTATGTCAACTATTTCCATTGATGATTATCAATAAAGGTAAAGGTGATTTTAATATTTATGTTTGTTATGAAAATAGTCATTTGTTCTTACAGTGAACACGTTCATTTTATTCAGAAAATGGCAGACCAGGTCCCCGGACGACGAAGACAACAAAGTCACGTGACGGTTTTCGAAGAGGCGATGAACGATGCCAAAAAGGCACAAGAACACCTTAACAGTTTTTTTCAAGAAAATATCTGAGGTTGGTTGTTCATAAAGCTTGGACACAAACCGAAAACTGACCATTACATGCAATATCATATACATACCATTTTTTTACAGTATATTAAAATGTTTATTTATATAAACCGAAACAAGCTTAATGTTTAACGATACATTGAAGATATTGTTTGATGAAAATATACATGATCTTTAATTGTAGGCCGACATCTGCAGTTTTTGATTATTTAAGCATTGAATAATTATCTTATTTTTATTGCAGCAAGGGATTATACCCGTGGCTGGGTAAGTGTTGTTGGCTGCATTTTGTATTTGACTATGATAAAGAATCGTTCAGTTGTTTGATAATGCATTGGTAAACTCATGTCTAAATATTTTTCGCAAAAATGAAGACACTTTCAGATGATAAAATCGTCTGTTTCCGGAATGTCGTTCCTCATCTATACTAAAAAAAGTATTAATGGTTGCGTCAGTATGTATAAGATTTGTTTTATCATTTTTATACAGCCGAATGGAATGGGATGAAACCATATACTGTGCTTAAGAGATACATGTTCATTTGAACATTCGTCAATCCACATATGTATACTAAGGTACGTTGCAATATCTCTGAATGTCTCATAAATAATATTCAGTAATAAATTGTCATTCGTCTGTGGAAGTTTTACTTCTCGTCATTGTAGACTTACCTACAGACATATTTATTAAGCAGAACACAGACATAGCATTATACATGCATTTGAACGAAAACAAATGTGAACTATACGTGCACAACCGAAATTAAAACAAAAGTTAGTTTTCAATAAAATGTTTCCACTTTGTTGATGTTCAGTTACATTCCATGATTTACACCATTATTTCGAATTGGAAACGCATAGTCGTTTTAACATGTGTTGTAATTGTGTCAATGAACAACGCAGATAAATTACACGTAAATGCGCGGTATTGAATATAAATTTTCTCGTGTATAAAATACGCTCTCACATTTAAATAGGTTCTGCGAATTATGTGGCCTGTAAAAGCTTTTCATTTTTTAGCACTCAACATTCAGTAATGCTTAATCGTAAACGTCTCTGTTCATGTTTGACGGTTTGAGGTGAAACACATCATCTTAAATTAATACTTTGGAATTATTTATTCGTCAAAACTACAAAATTTAAATCATAATAACATATTGTATTAATTATTTTTTTTTTGCATTAAGACAGTGCATTAAAGAAGTATCTAGCATTATTGAAGAGAGAGATAGAACGTTTATGATACTGGGGCCAGATCGGGAGAACTTAATCAAATAGCGAACGACATCAAACACAGGCATGTCTGCATATAATACATACGGAAAATTACGCTAGTTAATTGTTCCATGTGTTTGTATCAGTCGAGTGGCTTGTGTGATGACGTATCTCACGAGAGGCGGAGCCTCGAGTGTGATACGAAATAGCGCAAGCCACGAGACTGATAAAAACACTTGTAACAATTGACTTGCGTTATATTCCTTTTATTATATACAACTTTGAATCATTTAAGTTAAAAACATTAGTTTAAGCGTTCATAATTAACCAAGAATGCTCTTATTATTTTCTGCATTCAAAGTGACGTCATTAAAAGTAGTCCGGCTAGTATGGTAATACGGAATTGGAAAACTAGCGAGTAGCATAATACGGGAATTATTTATATGCAGTTGTATTTTACCGATTGATACAACTTGTATTGTTTGGGAACATAAAGCAGGTATATAATACATATGCATATATTACTGGTTCAAGGGAAGTTTTCTTTATTTGTCATGGGTTTTATTTATTATTAAGAAATATTTCATTGATATTATTTTTCAAAGCTCGTTGCAGTCACAAATGTAAACACAGTGAAACTGCAGCTTCAAGAGAACGGCCAATAACTAATTCATCCCGTCAAATCTTAGTAACACTTTGTTAACACTGTAGATGCCACATTTATGAAACACTCTCAATTTGATCATAATGTTTATCTTAACATCTAGGTCGAGTTTTAATCCGGTTCACGTGCGTCTAAAATTAAGATCACCAAGTCAACTCTTGTTACAAGCCTTCTTCTGAAAACTATACAAAACTTGCAGACCAGATTGAACAAACACTGGTTTTAACAATAAAATCTTCAAAAGAAGTATGTGTTGTAATTAAAACATATGTTTCGATTATATAATGAAAGCATGTTTATTTAGGAAATCTGGTTTCAGTGCATTCAGATCTTTTTACTTTGACACTCGTGTGGTTTGAACCTATTATACATACATACATATTAAATCGGACGGTCATATTAAGTTTTACTTGGTCTAAAGTGACTGTAGGGGATATAAGAATGTGCATAACTACTGTTTCCCCTTAAAAGGTCTACGAGTTTATAAGAGTAGAAAGTGTAACATCTATTTCTCAGTAGAATAAACAAGCAACCGCTCTTGAAGATACTGAATCGATGCAACAACCAGAAAAGAGCCCATCAAAAAAAAGTTTGTGAATAGTTTCATATTCAACCGTCTTTCTGTCTGTTAATATACATACATTGGTCCGCATAAGATCCCCTATCCTTTTCAATGTACACTATTCAAACTTGAATTGATTGTTTAATGTAATGAAGATGTTCACGTGTAATTTGTATCATACTGCATTAAAAATTTCACTAGAACTACGATTTGTTAACATTATAATTGTTTTTGTTTATATGTGAAAAAGTACATCACTGAAACTAAATAGCAAAATGTTTTTTTATAATTATTGTGTAACATTGTGTATTGGTCCTCTACCTAATTCCATCAAAATATAACCCTGTGGTCCAAACTGGCACTCTCATAAGATTAAAAAGTTTATATAGGCTTATCTATCAAAATAACTTGACCAATCTTTTGCCCAGAAACCATAAGGTCCAATGGGTAATACAATTAGTATGGAATGTTGTTCTATACAAACTTTGTTCAAATAATGCCCCTTTGGTCAAAACTGGGCAACCCCCTGGGTCTAATTTTTTATTGTTACAACCTGCTGTATATATCTGTTGTGTCAAGAGTTATTTGCTATGTGTGGAAGTCTTTTATTATATCAGAGTATATTGCATTGATATGTTTAAGCATATAATGACCATTATTTTTCTGTTAAGAATCATACTATAACAAGTTTGAAAAGTGTGCAGCTTTAAATTAATATACACATTTGATCTTGCTTAAATGTGAGTTGTAACCTATGGATATGTTCCTAAACAAAATAGAGGATATTATCGTGTAGCTCTAGTAATGTATTAAACATAATATTTTCTATGAAATTCCAAGTTCTAGTTATGGAAAGAAACTTGACATATTTTTATACTAAGTGCATAACATTAACAATAATTAAATGATGTTTTACATGCATATTATTTCTGTGCTGTACTATGTGGATATGTGGAAATTTATATATCAACATACCAATGTTTGTGGAATATCCTGTTTATATAATTACTTATAAGGTTCAAGTATTATTTTGTTGTCCACAGACTTGGCAAGGATATGGCAAAAGAACGACTTCAAGAAATAGAGGAACTAAAGGGTCAAAACAGAAAATTAGCAGATGACAACTTTGAGCTTAAGCAAAAGTGAGTTTCAATAATTATATTGTAAGTTTCATGGTTGATGGTCCATCATTTTGTCTGACATTTTTTCATGTTGTGTCTGCTCCTTAACTTCCCCGTATGCCTGGAAAGAATTCAAAGTTCCTTAGAATTACTCCCCCCCCCCCTACAAAGTGGAAGGCATTACGCATTGAATTTGAATTTGTCCATCCATCCATTGGTAGGAACATGCATGCACAACTCAACATTGTGTACTCAACTTATATTTAATTTCTGTGTGGATTTTGCTCAAACATATACAACTGTGTGACCATTATGTGTAGATGATCGTATTACACCCTTAAAGCCGGGCTGCCATTCTTATTGCGTTCTTACGGCGACCAATGATGAGATAGGGACGCCATGGTGTTGTCGTGAGAACGCATGAACATGGCGACCAAATGCAAATAATGCCTAAGTTGCCAACCTTAGGGCGACTTATTCTTAATTGTTCAAAGTAAACGCGTATGCATTATTGTGGCATCCTGTCTAGAATGCTTTAGGGTTGCTATGAGGGCGCCATAAACGCAGATGTAATGCAGTGCACACGACAAGGTCACAGTAGTGGCATGCAACACATGCCAAGATTATAGTGTGAACGCTGTTACATGGCCGATTATTAATTCTACCTTTACAAATTGGACCGATGCGCACCGATACCAAATCAGTTGAATAGGGAAGAATTTGTCCAGACCTTGGGTTGCTCGGCCCATAGAGCATCGGTCTTTCTCGTATTCTTGTACGAGGATAGCTTTTGTGCAATAAGTTTTTTTTTTTTTTTTTTTTTTTAGGTTCTCCACCATAGTTTCTTCGTCCTGTTCATTCAGTTAGCTCCTGACCAGCTTTCCTCTTCTGGCTTTTGCTGGGCTTTATATACATATTGCACTGCCAGTAGACTGCGATTATGATCCTCTCAAGAGATCGTGTTGTTTCTTAACTTTCTAGCTCATGATATGGGTGAGACTCGGTCATAACGCTTAAGAAGTGAATTTAATTAAAATCAAATGACGTCGTAACAAATTGAAGCGTACATATAAATACAATTGTATGTAAAAATAGCATGTTTAATGCGCTCCACGTTATGCTATATAGTCATACTGCAGCCAAAGTGCAAATGTAAAGGTTACAGATGATTGGTATTAGACACGACAATATTGTAGTGTGTATGCATTGACAGTGCATATGCTTTCAGCGTAAATGCAGAGGGATCGTAGTATCAACGCAGCATATACGCACATACAACATATAGCAGGACCGCGGGCGTTATGAATGAGGCTATATGGTTTTCATTAGGGAAACGCATTGACTTTCTTACTACGACTATTGTCGTTTTCTTAACACTGACTGTTTCGGTCATAGACATTAGGCCAAAAATCCAGAGTGTCCAGGGTATACAAGAAGGAAATTGAATTCAACATGTTTTGGAAGAATTATGGCCTTGTGTCTGTTTTTCCATATATGCCCTTACATTTTCGTTACTCATATCCTCTGTCATTTTATGTTGCTCAATCTTTGATAGCTTAATAACATTAATTTGCATATGATAATGAAGAGAGAAATTTATGTTTCCATCAGTTTTGAAAGCAATATAGCGCTTTGCCTTTTTTATACGATAAACTATAATTTTGTGTAGGAAATGTAGCTGAACGTATGTTGCATTAATGTCCATTAGTATGTTTAGCTCACCCGAGCACAACGTTCTCATGGTGACCTTTTTATCGCCTTTTGTCTGCTTTTTTTTGTCGTGTGTTTTCATTCATGCGTGGTCAACATTTGCCTTGTGAACTTTCTAGAGGCTCCATGTGTTACCATATCATAATGGACCTTTGTCAGAACGTTTGTCCCAATGATATCTCAGCCGAGTTTGAAACTGGGTAACATGGGGTCAAAAACTGGATCACTAGGTCAGATTAAATAAAAAGCTTGTGAATACACAATTATTCTTTATGTATTGCCCAATCTTTATGAAACTTGGCCAGAACATTTGTCCCAATGATATATCGACCGACTTTGAAACTGGGTATCGTTGGGTAAAAAGTAGATCACCAGTTCAAATTAAAGAAAAAGATTACGACACGCTATTGGACACATTTGCGCAATCTTCATGAAACTTGTTCTAATGATTTCTTCGATGAGTTAGATATGGTTTATATCCTTTAAAAACAAGTCCACCAGGAGGCGCTTTTAAAAGTTGTCTTTATTTGGCTAAAATCAAACCATCTGAGCACAAGAAGTCACTGGTGCATTTGTCTGTGCGCAAACATGAGTGGTAGGGACATCATTTTTCTGTAACCCATCTTGGTTTTACTTTCGTGTATTTGAAACAATGAAAGGTCAAAAGTTAAATTGAAGAAATTAGGCTTTTTTTAAATCTACGTAAAAGAAGACTTATTGACAGTCAAATCTTTGTGACAATGGCACTCTTGTTCAACAATTAAGTTTACAGTTGGTGGATATCAGTCCTTAACATTAAATCAGGAATATGACTTTTTCCAGCTGATTGTCAAATATCTTGGGGGAAGTGTTCCTCATTAGAAACCTAGTAACACAAATAAAAACAAAGTACCTACTTTTAAGATCAAGATTTTACTAAGCCTAAAGTTAATTTTTTAAATCAGGCCCTAAACAATTTGCCCAAAGCAAAAATTTGTATAGTACATATTATATTCACAATAATTTGGTGAAAGATATAAGCAGAATGTTTGGATTGGCACACTCCAAAATCTGGTCCCTAGGACCATGGTGAAGCCTACAATTTCTGATAAAATATATGAGTTAAACTTAAAAATTTGTCCAGAGCTTTGCCTTATTCAGCATGGATAGAATTTGCTAATAATTCGGCATGTGTGACAAGAATTATGTGATGGAATTTAAAGCATTGGAATTTGACGCCTAGATTCAAGGTTTACGTCATAGTTTGTCAACACTGTGTCCACAGCTTAACTTTTACCAACATCATTATTTTCTTATAACTTGGCAGAAGTTACAAGTATGGTAAAAAAAGAAGGTAAATTGCAAGAGCCAGGTTCCAGGTCAAAGTCACAGTTAAATGCCAAATGTGAATACAATAAATCGACTATAATGATTTATCCTATTTGTGACTTTGTTCAGCATTCATGGATTAGAAATTACATTGCAGAAGTTGCAGCCATTGTTTGACATAATGTCATGCGCAAGACCCATGCCAAGGTCTGATATCAAGTCTAAAATATAGCCTTCAGTATAAATATGATTTCAAGATAATTTGAATCATACTTAGATGGATCATGCTGATGCAAGAACTAGATCCGGATATGAAATGTCAAGGTTACAGTTCAAGTTCAAAGTCCAATATTTGGACCA
This sequence comes from Dreissena rostriformis, assembly GCA_007657795.1. Lineage (NCBI taxonomy): Eukaryota > Metazoa > Mollusca > Bivalvia > Myida > Dreissenidae > Dreissena > Dreissena rostriformis. The sequence goes on along the minus strand of VMBQ01005596.1, from coordinate 7,454 downwards.
TCTTTACCTCAAAACTATTTTTTGTCAAATTAATATGTCTGGCTATGGCAATCTTGTGATATAGTATTGAACGAGTTTGGTAGATGTATTATCTGCAATGAAAATTTAATAATACGTTTCAGAAACGTAATTCATTGTTCATAAACTTTGGTTATACCGTATTTTTGAGGGCATATACCACGATTGAATTTATTACAAACAATTTTAATAATTGGTATTTTAAAATACCACTTCTAAATTCCAACATATTTGTATGAACATTAATCGTCATAAATCGACTTAACTATATGACATTTGAGCATATTGTTGTTGCTTTATTCGTCGATCTGAATTCAATTTGTTAATCCCTTCCACAAAGCGGATGGGGGATTATTAAAATGTTCTTTGTTTTTTTCCATTCAGTCTGTACGTAACCTTTTTGTCTCGGGCCCATATCTCCTACTCGCATTTTAAAATTTACTTGCAACCTGTTCACACTTTTTGGGACATTAGATGATGTTCAGCAGTCATGAGGCAGTCATTTTGGCTCTATTAAAAGGTGTGTATTGAAGATCCAAATTTGAGCATACTTGTTTGTGGCTTCTTCATATCTCCTATATCCTTTAAAGGATTTTCATGAAACTTAACCACACTATTAAGGTTATTGAGACCACATGTAGAAGGCACAAGTCAGGCATGCCAGTTCATGGTCAAGGTCACAATAGAACGTCAATGGTTTGAGTATCAATGTCTGTGTCCGCTCACTTTCTCCGATACCCTCTGAGGTATTTTTATTACATTTGGCTTAAAAATTAAGGTCATTGAGACGATGTGCAGAAGGCATGAGTCAGTCATGATTGTTCAAGGTCAATGTCTAACTATTTATGTGTCCTTGTCAATATCTTCTATACCCTTTGAAGGATTAGCATTTTATTGACGAAAATACTTTTGGCATTGAAACAATGAGCCAAAGTCACACTGTTACATGGTCAAGGTCACACGTAAAGGTTCAAAGTTTGAACCATCGCTTTTGTATCCTCTCCATATCTACAATACCCTTCGACGGAGTTCCATGAAACTTGCCTCAAATGTTAAGGTCATTCACACAATGTACATGTTTAAAGCCGTGCCCAGTTACTTGTTTTCTTATGGCCTCTTTAACCCTGTTTTCAATCATGTAGCAGGAAAACTATTTGGAAATGTGATAACATTCTATTTAAAATTCATATAACTAACACTTAGAGGTAAGTAAATATTTGTAACTTGATGCAGGCAATTAATTGTGTTTTTTTTGCCACAGATTCTAGCAACAGGCACACATAGCCCGGAATTTAGAACACATTATCAATAACCTAAAACAAGAGGTCGGTAGATTTGAACAGAGATGTAATGAAGCGGAACTACTTCCTCAGGAAAAAAAACACAAAATATTTCAAGACTTATTGGAAACAAGAAATCAACATCTCCAACATATTTATTCATCGGACAACGTTGTAAAGAAGCATCAACAAAAATTGAGGAAAGAGATAGAACGATAATGTCACTTGGAAATGATCTGGAGAGACTTATCAAAGACCATAACGATTTCAAAGCCAGGTAAAATATGTAATATGTGCATAAATGTATGCGTATATGATTACAAATTATGATATGTTTTTGCTTACCGTTTCAAGGAAAGACAAGGTATTTTACATCCCCAGTATTGGCGTGCAATCTAAGTACAAAATTTACGGTAAGACATTTTGTCTAGAATGGCCTTAGTAATTTTATTCAACCTTGAAGGGGCATATCGCCAGTATGTTCTCCTATGTTAAAATTGTAAATTTCATCTTTTCCAGTTCATATTAATCTAGTTACAATGTGTTTATATCGCGTGAATAATTAAGAAAACATAGTTAACAATTCCAAAAACATGTCTTTATCGCACCTCCAGTAAGATTCAAACTCACGACTACAACAATTGCTTACTTCAATGAGAAGTTTCCTACACTACAACATTATCTGTTGTCAGTTGTCAAATATCAGCTCGTTACCACTCTAGATGCCGCAAATTATGCACCCACGGAGTGGGAGGCATTAAGCACTGTACTTGTTGGTCGCTATGTACGCCCCGAAGCTTGTATTTTGAACTTACCTTTAACTACTGGGTGGGTTGCGCTACAAGTATGACCTTTTGTGTCTTGTGTGTTCGCAATTTAAAATATAGTCCCTGGAGCTTTAGTTTTGAACTCCTGTTAAACAACTGTGTGGATTGTGCCAAAACTTTCACATTTGAATGACTTTGATGAAAATATGATCATAAAAATATACTTTGACTTTTGATGATTGTTTCAGAATAGTGGATATGTGTGTGTTTTAGCGGTATTAGAAGCTTGTTTTTTCACTATTCGAAGCGTTCCAACTTTCACAGTTGAAGGACCTTACAGTGTGGATGATCATAAAGAAAGGAATTTGGGCTGCAACAATTTGTGTTAGAATGGTGGCCCATTGTGTGTTTTTCCACTTCATAATTAAGACTAACTTGGATCTTGTGTTTTCAAATCTTCTTGAAATAACAGATGAATCTCGCTCAAATGTTTACAGTGAAATAACCTTAATGTTTAGATGATCGTAAAAATGAATTTTTGCTGAGACGACATTTGGCAGAATTATGGCCTTTTGTCTGTGATTTCACTATATAATAATTAGTCCCATTTATGTTATTGTTTTACTCCTTAAGGCCTTAGTGCTTATATGATCAGACAGAAAGAAATAATGACTGCGACAATTTTAAGCTGAATAATTCTCTTTTTGTCTACTCTAGAATATATTGTGGATCTGTCTGTGTCCAGAATTGTGTTGTGAGGGCATCACTGTTTGTAAAACATTTCCAATTGTGATAAAACTCTGGATGTTATCATGCCAATATCAAGGCCGAATTTGAATGAGTCGCATGCGTCCAAAAACTAGATCACAATGTCAATTCTATGAACAATCTTGTTCTCACTCTAGAGGCTAAATTTATCACTTAATATTGATGAAACTTGGTCACAAAGACAATATCTGGACAATAACTTTGCCGAATTCAAACCTTGGTCATGTGTGTCAAAAAACTATGTCGGCAGTTTATATGTTAAAAAACCCTTGTAACAACTCAATGAACCAAATGTTTGACTCAATCTTACTGAAACTAGGTCAGAATGTTTATCTTCACAATATCTCGGATGACTTTGAATCTGGGTTATATGCGACCAAAAACTAAGTCACCCATTCAGATTTTAGAAAAGACATTGTCACAACTCTGAAAGCCACATTTTTCTTCTTATCTTGACAAAACTTGATGATCACCAAGTCAAATTCTATAAACCTTGTTTTCTCTCTAAAAGTCGCATTTATGACTTAATCTTGATAAAAAAACTTGTAATCTTGACAATATCTAGGACAAGTTAGAATCTGGTTTGTGTGTGATTTAAAGTAGGTCACGAGGTCAAATATTTGACGAACCTTGTTGCCACTCAGAAGCCACACTTATAACTTAATCTTGAAGAAATTCTGTCAAAATGTCAATATAGAAATTATCTAGGGAGAGTTCGAATCTGGATTACATGCATCCAAAAACTAGGTTACCCGGTCAAATCTTAGAAAAACCTTATTACTTTTCTAGAGTCTACATTTATGACTCAGTCTTGATAAAACTTGGTCCGAATGTTGATATGGACAATATCTGGGCCGAATTTCCAATCTGGGTTATGCACGTCTAGAAACTTGATCGCCGGATCATTTCGTAGAAAAACACCGTAACCACTCTAGAAGCCACTCAATTTTGATTAAAGTTGGTCAGTATAATAATCTTGACACTGTCTGGGCTGAGTTGGAATCTGGGTAACGTGCATCCAAAACTGGGTCACCAAGCAAAATCTTAGAAACCTTGTTCCCACTCTTTAGGCCCAATTTATGACTCATTCTTGATGAAAGTTAGTCAGAATCTTGACAATGTGAAGGCCATATATGCGTCAAATGGGGTCAAAAACTAGATTATAAGGTCATGTCTCCAATCTGTGAACTCAGGTGTGTTCTTAATATTCATCCTGGCCTCTTGTGTAGGTTACATGTAACTTACATTACATCTTTCCCCATTGCAGACATATTGGTAATGGGTATTCTTGTTATCAGGACTGATAAAAATAATTCTTTGGACTACACTTTGTAATTTATTATGCTGATTGACCAAGACATATTGCGCCTCAGCTTGACACTGAGTTGTATTGAAATGAATGGCACGACAGTTCTATATTTTTTTTCTCCGTTTTAAAAAATATTTATATAAAATAATGCATTGTTTCCATGCAGATTAAGTAATTTAACTGGAGACCTTAAGTACCTGGAATATCCAGACATAGCTGACCTCAGTGATCCTAACAGAGTCATGAAACTTTCTGAGAGGTTTAGGGCGTTATATGATGATGCATGAACAGATGCATTTATAGAACTTACAGACGAGAAAAAGAAACTGAAACTGAAACCAAAAGATGCCATAGAATTTCTTTTGGAATGCTTGAAGGTAATTTTAAACAATCACCGGACCCCTTTTTTATTTCCCGCCAAAAGTAGTACGGATCTGAAATGGTTAAGTCCTTCCGTCTGTGCGTGTGTGCATGCATTCTTGCTTCTGTTCGCCATACTCTTATATCTCCATTTTCCCTCGGATGAAGGTCAAACTATTACAGAACAATTATCTCTTATGCTACATTAGAATGATGTTTATAAGGATTTTGGTCTTACACTATATTTTAAGGAAGTTTAAACTTTTATTGCCATTTGTTTAAAATAACATATAAGAGGTGCGCAACTCCTACATTTTGCATGGAAATTTCATCAGACTTACAGAATAATGCATGCGATTTTTGTTAAAATTTTATATAATAATGATCTTCAATTGCTACAGTGCATATTATCAAGGTTTTGTAATACCGGTTATGTTATATTTTAAGGAGTTACTGGCCTTTGTTCAAAATTAAACATAAATGCTCATGTGCTCTACTCTGCTAACATTTTGCATTCGATTTTTGTCAAACTGTTACAGAATGATTATTGCTAACTGCTACAGTTGCGATTTCATTGAAAATTACAGATAAAAGTTGCATAGTGCAACTCTTACATTTTGCGTTTAATTTTCATACAAGTGTCATGAAATGGTTTCTGTATTAGCTGGATGTTTATTAATCATAGGTCATGACTGTACAATATTAATTGTACTCATCATTGATTTTGTTTACGTTTTTAATATTCAGGAATGTTGGGGTATGTGTAAACAAGAGGTTGACACATGGACGAACTCTCTGCAGCATAATTTTCTTCACCCAGTACAGGACACAGAGGCCATCAGTGTATGTGTTGTGCTTGAAACCCAATTATATCAGTAGTGGATTTACTCTAAGAATATACTCTTGATTATTATCATTAAGTGCACGAATGATGGTAAATATTTATGAACCAGGTTGTCAGCGAAACTTAAGGCCAAGGTCACTTTTTTAAAAATAAATATCAAAAAGCCTTTTCTCAACTTCAGTGTGAATAAGGGTTTTGCACTGACATTTAGTTATAGGTAGCTAACATGTATTCTTAGCATGGCATTTAGAGCTAGTCAGGTCTGTGGTCAAGATTACTGTTATTGAAATTTGAAAAATTGTTCCCAGTTAATAACTTGAATGGAGGTATTCCACTGACATTTTTTATGTGTTTGTTTACTACATCCAGACCTTGCATGGAAGTTTATTTATAGCTAATTGGGGTAAAGGTCAAGGCAACTGTTAGTAAATATAGAAGAAAAAAAAAACGATTTCGGCCTAATAAGTTTTAATTGAGTTCTTGCTCAATAGCTAGAGTTTTATGCGGGTAGTGTTCTGAAATTGTGTTTTTTTGGAGCCTGTTAGTTGCATTTGGGACCAGTTTGATCAAGGTCATGGTCTCTGTTACTATGTTTTCCGCTCAATAACTTGAGATTGGATTGAGGTATTGCGTGGAAATGAATTGGATTGCATAATTGTTAAAATTAAATCAATAAGTAAAATGTTAAAAAACTTGTTTTGATCATGACCATGTTTCTTTTTTATGTTTTAAATGGTATTAATCAAAATGTATAATAATAATATTCTGGTCAATAACCTCAGTTTGTTTGACCAATTTTGATCAAATTAATATAGCAAGATTGCATAAGGACCTAGCTTGGGTTTGTATTTGGGGTTTGTCAGGTTAAGATCACAGCTTAAGGGAGGATGGAGAAACTGGGCTGAAATTTCATCTGGAGCAAGTGTAAATGCCTAACTTGGTTTGCATTTGGGGCCAGTTATTTCAATGTTAAGGTTGCTGTTTTTTAAAATCACAAAATGGTTTCCATTTAATATCTTAAGTTTCGATGGAGGTTTTCGACTTGTGCGTTGGAAGCTTACATGCAGACTTGAACACAAATAATTTCATGAAAATAAATCACTCAAAGTGTAGTTTTGGGAGTTTGGATACTTTAACTATCTTGAAATATAATATTGTGTCATCTCTTTTCTCAAACAGTTTTCGTCCAAATTTAAGAAACCAAACTGCTTGTTGGTATAATTTAACAATCATATTTGTCAATAATCCTGAACATTTATGATTATGATTCAGAAAATGAAGGAGGAAAAGCAGCTTTGCGGCTTGGGTCAAAGGACCTTCGTGTCATCAGAGACTCATGTCGAAAGATTGCACCAACGGTTGGAGTACTGGTCAAACAGGTAGACATCCTTAATTATGTGAGGATAAAGCTTATATCAATATCCCAATGCATCAAGCTTCTGAATCTACAGTCCTGTTTTTTACAAAACATTTTTATACACCCTCTGCCGTTAGGTGGAACGGGGGACATTATAAATTTGGCTGACAGTTCTGCAGGAAACTAATAATTGTATTTTTAAATATGTTGAGAAAACTGTCATTTTCTTCGCATGTAAATTGGAAACTTGTGCCGTTGCAGTGTTTCATAATGAAAATAAAGAAAACCCAGAACAACCAGAAGTTGATCGATGGTTGCTTGACGTACCTCGAAGGATGTGTTGATGTTTGTTGGCTGATGGTGTTAGCTGATCCACCCCTCCATATAGATTTCAATATCAAACCAGGCGAAAGATTTGATCCCTACCGCCATGTAGCATATGGCCACCTCTGTACAACGCTTTAGAGAAAAGGTGGCTTGCTTTCTTAGGGAACAGTTTCAACTGAGAGAAAAAAAGAAAAGCCATCTAAAAAATAATTGTTATATAACTTAATTGTATCACTGGTATATGAATTGTTTGAAACACTAAACATGATCCAGTTTATTGATTTGTTCACAATAATGTTATTTATCCTGTCACATCCCTTTAAATCAGCCTAATAACCATGTAACCTAATAACCCAAAAGTTATTAGGCTAGTTGCCCAGGTGACCTAATAACCCAAAAGTTACTATGAAATGACAAAATATAG
>VMBQ01005595.1:0-66865 GCA_007657795.1 Dreissena rostriformis | reverse complement strand
CATTCATATTTTACACCGTTTATTTTAGTTAAATAATATTAAGTTTATACATGTACAGTATAAAAAGCTGATGGTGGTCAGTGCAAAACCTATTGTCTTTAATAAAATAAAACATTAAATGAAGGATGATGTGAAATGATTTTGAATTAATTTGATAAATATCTTTAAACATTAATACGGTGTGTTATTTACATAGTATACCTGTAGGTGACAGTATAACAGGAATATTATAACAATGATGCAAAAGGTATAATGCCATAATGTCTCTAAATGTTCGGAAACATTTAAAGGGGAATAACTTTTTGTATAAAAATGTTTGGACACGAAAAAGTAATTATTTGTAAGTGTCCGAAAACTTAGATTTATTACAGTACGTATGTACATTAATTCCATCTAACGAATGCGTAAAACTGAGAATCTAAAGATCGTTGAGTTGCGATCAGTTGTTACTTTTAATTTAAAAAAAATGTGGGTTTACCATATATCTCAGGTATAAAACAAAAAACATTTCTCATTTACAACAATGCTACAACGAATACACTGAAGTGGATCAAAACAACATGTAGTTTCGAGAAGCTCTGCCCCTTGGTCTGTCGATCGGGCCGGGTTTTTTCAACCACGTTTCCGCTGTACGGTTGTTGCACATGTTCTCCCTACAGCTGTGTCTGCAGGACGGATAGGTGCCGGCCATGTCGCAGCATGTCTCCCCGGAGCAGAAGTCGGCCGGCGGCACGCAGTTCCGGTCCAGCGAGCGCACACGAGTCATGTCTGAAATAGCGGCAAACATGGACCTATTGCTACAGCGTTGATTATGAGATAACATGTTCACATACGAATATATTAAATTAAACGTGTATATCGTGTCTGGTTGGTAAACACATGGTAGAACGTGAAATACTATTTAACCTACTGAGAAGGTCGAAAAAAAGGTTTGCACGTGCGTTTGGGTGAAACAATATCAAATAAAATAACTTATCCTCGTGTTGTAACGAAATGTAACGAAAACAACAGAATCATTCCAAATTATTAAATCGTTTTGCGTTTGTAACGCTTTATAATTTTATCAATTTCAAATTATGATAATTCTTTAACGACGCTGTATTTTCAGTATGAATCTACGTCATGGTAATTTCGCTCCCTGATTTATAGTGTTATTTTATATTGTGTTAAAAGCATGTGCCTAAAGCCTCGCTCTGTGAAAAGTGGGTTTACTGCATGTGTTTAAAGTGTTGTCCCACATTTGACTGTGCTGTCCGCACAGACTTATAAGGGACGACACTTTCCGCTTTTATGGCATTTTTTGTTGAAAGAAAGTATCTTCCTGGTTAATCAATGTCGCATTAAGAAGTCGTATGAAGATAGAGTTATGACAATTGACTGTAATCTCATTAATAAATTAATAAATCATTTTTCGGAGCATTCTGTTAAACTGATCAAGTAATGTCTTATTCAGATATTTTATCTTATACATTACAATTAATTAATGTTCATCTGAAATCCAGTATAAAAACATAAACCAAAACTCAAAGTACAATCATCATGTATAGTACCATTCAACAGAGATTACAGTCAATAACATTAATGCCATTGGATTTTCATAAGTTTGTTTGGTTAATAACCCCCAAAACTCCCTAGGAATAACCTTATAATTTCTCCATCAGTGAGCAGAGTTGGCTGTCCTGAAATAACCTGTTTCGGTATATCATGAGTCCAGTCCACGAGTCCAGTCCATGTGTCCAGTTTATGTGTCCATGAGTCCAGTCCATGAGTCCAGTCCAGGTTTTCTAGACTGCCACAAATTCGTATGCTAGGTTGCAGCGGGAACTGAACATGCGCCCCCCTGGGCTTTGAAACAAGTTCGTGACACTTGGCCACGGGGATCTGCTATACCCGGTAATTGTATTCAAAATACGTATACGGATAAAGATTCCTGGGGGAAAAGTCTCTAAGCTATGTTTACAATGGCGGTCATTGGTTCATAAGTTATTAAGACAGCTCGGACATTGGTTCATACAGTATTTGAATACACATGACTGTACCTTGACTGAATAAAACCTTAGTGATGCACATGTATGGCGCCTCACAGGATACCTTCGCCGGAGTTGGTATGGTCGCGTTAACACACTCGTAAAGGAGGTGCGGGTCACTCGACATGATGTACGAACAGACTTGGCAGTTGAATCGCTCTGAAAACGAGGCAACGCTTTTAAATGCGTCTCCAGGACATAAACGATCATCAAACCAAACTATGGTAGTGGTTCACTTCAGTAGGAACAATGAAAACTGATATAATAAATGAGTCGCGCTCTGAGAAAAGGGGGTTTATTGCATGTGCGTCAAGTGTCGTCCCAAATTAGCATGTGCAGTCCGAACAGGCTAATCAGGAACGGCACTTAACGTTTTCATGTTTTTTTTGTTTAAACGAAGTCTCTTCTAAACAAAAATCCTGTCTATACGGAAAGTGTCGTCTCCGATTAGCCTGTGTGGACTGCACAGGCTAATCTGGGAGACACTTTACGCACATTCATTAAACCCCCTTTTCACAGAGCGCGATTCAAATGCAAGTTATATAAACAGTCGTCAGGATGGTTGATATGGCTATCAAATACGTCAATCAACGATCGGTTTGTTGCGTTCTTACACAGTATGCATGATTCAACACATTACAACACAAGCACCAATTGGAAAATTGGTTCTTATTTGCTGTTATTGCTTGTTGTTTTTGTGTTGTTGTTTCTTATAGAACGTACAAGTAAAGTCACAAAGAACAGACAGGTACATTTCCGTATACATTTCTGAGGAAGCATTATTTGACAACAAACATGTCTACTTGTTTACACGTACTATCAATATTTTACTTTGTCACATCCGTAATTGAGAAATAAACGTTCAATTATAGAATGATTCCTTTCAATGTCGAATATGATATGATTACCTCCTATCACGAATCCAAGGAAGCTCAGGCTTATCAGCAGATACTGTAAAATCGCCATCTGAAATCAAGCAGCCACACAGGTAATCTTAGCAACTTCAGTCAAACAGGGCGGTTCGGGTACACATCACCATCACACGACCAAATGTACAATAAAACCTACCAGAAATATAAATTTACATCAATCAAATGCGTTGAAATGCATAATAATGAGTTTAATGACTTATTCAACGGTTCAATGTCATAATTTGAAACGTTTCAAAGACAATGATATCATTAACTAAAATTAACGTTCTTATTAAAATTATATCCTGCCTCATGGCCGATATTTTCGTCTTTTTTAACGTTCGTTTTTGCGGCTTGAGTGAAATCGATTTGTTCACTATTCTGATTCGAGCGCTTATTAAAGTCGAACGAAACTAAGTTTCAAAACATAAACGAAAACAGCAGAATGAACGGTATCTTCAGACCATAACAGCTTTACAGAGTAAGGATTTCATTTTATATTGAATTTGATAATTATTCACTTATTACACACAAAGCCATAAATAACATTTTCAATATATTCATTAGTTGTTTCATTTTTGTGTACAATATCGACTAACTCCTGAAGTTGCAAAATATATCAATTAATTTTAGTATACATCATTTTATGCATTTTTAATTTTCTGACGCATGTCTATAATAGTCAAATATTAGCACACCAATAAGTGTAACATAAATATAAACATACATCATTTATAATAATGAGCGTAGGCAAATGAAACTTACCAGAAAAGCAAAGTTCATATCCAAAATGGTTTGTGTCCGAATTGAAACTGAACAGATCCTGTTTGATGTTTAATATTTATATCTTGTGCAACCGCAATACATTATTGCGATGACCTTACCTTTTCTCAGAACGTAGTTGTGGTTTTGCAAGTACAGAACACAATATTTTATTTTATTGGCTATTACATCGTCGACTGTATTGCATGGGCTTACGGCAGTCGGTTTAACTGTGGTTGCATTTTACCGACAATACCCATGTATGTGGTTTAATTGGCGATACTTGTGCAAAGCGAAAGGTGTGACAATTGTCGCCTTTAGTAAAACTTGTTTGTCAACGTGTAAGACAAATGGGTATATGTATATTGGAACACATTAACCAAACTATCGTCATCATCATCATCATCATCATCAGCATCATCATCATCATCATCATCATCACCATCATCATCATCATCACCATCATCATCATCAAAATCATCATCATCAAAATCATCATCATCATTATAATAACTATTGGATAATCTATAAATAAAGGCTATTTCATTGGTTGAGACAATGGTCATCGAACGACAATATATACACTAAATATCATATTCTTGATTCAAATTTCTTTGTTTGTGTCGAATAAAACTAAAAGTAATATAAAACACATACACACAACGGACAATTTGCACACATATTTCTTAAATGCATATTCATTTCGTATATTTATGCTTAATGACTTTGTTAACGCACAATAATTGTGTCTTGATAATAAAGGTAATAATAAAAATTATATAAACCAAGAGACGTCTTTTGAAAGACAATCGTAATTAAACTTTATATTGAAATATCTCAACTCCATAATCATAGAAAACGACACTACGTCAGTGATTGTCATTAGACTATACAACAACAACAACAACAACAACAACATTTATTAGCTTCTAAACATACAGTTGCTTTTTAGCCCAATGCATAATTATACACAAGTGTGATGACATGGATGATAATAATTATGAAAATTGTAATAATTACGATTATAAGATTATGGAAGAAGTTAATACATATTTTACTGATTCATAACATAATATATGTTCCTTTAACATCGATAATGACAGTTGTTAATAAAATAATGAGACAAAGAGTGCACTGTTCTACATAATTAGTTTCGCTTTAACGTTGATTTAGAAAAAAATATATACTTAGATGATTTAATTTGTTTCCAAATTGTTCCGTAAACAATTCGCTTTATTTATATATTTGTAAAGATTAATGATTTCTTTTTTATTTTGTGTTCTCATTAACATAACAAACTTATTTAATGTTGGCCATGCTTGATAATATGACTTTAAATATGTTTTTCTAATATCTTTGTATAATGGACATATTAATAAGAAATGGTATTCACTTTCTACGACATTAAGATTACAAAATTTACATTAACTGTTATCCCGAGCAATATTGCGGTATCGACCTCGTTCTTTTTCTAATCTATGTGATGATAGGCGGAATTTCGTTAGTGCTATTTTAAATTGTTTCGTTGTAATTATATCCAGATATTGTTCTGTATTGAACGTATTCTTGATGCGGCAATATGTATTTAGTATTGATGAATTGTTGTACACAACAGACGTTATACCAGTACCCAACAGTGTCAGTCAAGTTTTATAAACTGAATAAATAAATGAACATAAGCACAAATAAATAACTGTATATGTCTTTTTATTTCAGGAATAAATGATGTCTACATTGTATTTAATGCACGTATAGTAAATTATACCTTATACCTTTGCGGACATTTTCTATCGGTTCTCGAAACTCCAAGATCTCTCCGTTGATAGGGTTACCGCCGTCTTCCCGACAACATAGAAAACAACCTAAGCTCGTGACGACCGGAAATGAGGCTTCTTTTAATACGCATCACCACCAAAGACCGCCGTCAAAAGACGCAGTATTATATACCTATCGGATGTTATAAAAGAACCTTATCAAATTCTTTCACATGCATCAAACTAGTTTAACGATTAAATCAACTGCATGACGACATCATATGCGAAGTATATACGCACCACTCTGACCACATAAAATGTAATCAATATTATACTCAAACTCGTCATACAGTATTTTTCTAATTTACTTTTAAACTTGAACTTGGTAACACGTGTATTGTATACAACCGCGACTTCTTGTTAGCTATGTTCAAGAGAAAATAACGCAGAAATAAATGGTTAAAAGTTATATTGCACTTCATTACCCTGGCGCTTTTTCTAGTTTCATTAATTGCTTGAGAAATGTTGAAGTAGTTCTCTCCACAAACTGTTATTATTTATGCCGACTGGCCCCTTTTTCGTGAATGGGGAATTGGGGATGGTAAAATACTTTGTTGGTAATAAATACATCAACGTGTGTTCATGTTATTTTCTACAAATTGCGATTTCATAGTGGGCTTCTTGTTCGTAACCAGTGCAAATAGTATAATTGTTGATTATCATGTGTACGATATAAACAAGCCAACAATAAGTTAATTATAAGTTACTTGCAAGAAATATCAGCTTAATAACAACTATTGATATTCGCAGTCCTGTGGATTAAGTCCGTTTCATATACAAGCTCATTTGAACGCCGGCGTTGTGGTTAACATATGTGACAATAATTGATTTCTAGTTAACAACGCCCATTCCGCAGGGAGCGATTCAAATTCTATGTCACAATATGTTGTGCATTTTGTGTTAGGTGTCGCTGCCCACTACATATTTCCCAAAGAGGCAGATGGAAATATGCTTACACTACTAAGAAGGAAATTCAACCAGGAAAACAATGTAGGAACGTGCGATATGTTATTTAATATTCTCAAACACAGCTTGCATTGATTAATCTTCCTCACGTTAAAAATATACACATGAGGTCTGAAAAACTTCGTATATCTGTAGACGCGTTGTTCAAGAAACTATTTTACTTAAAAATTATCCTCCATGTGTTCTTCCGTACATTTTTACCGAAGTTTAAATGCTGCGATTATTGAAACGATATCAATATTAATTGATTACAAATGTGCTCATCAACCCATGCGAACTTTTTTTATACCGGACCTGAGGTCCGATAACTAAACAAATTTATCGGACCTCACCAGATTTAACCGGACCTCGGTCTTCTTTAACCAAACTCTAGAAAATACCTGTTATAGAGTTTATTTTTTTATTATGACGTTCACAATGTTTAACAATTTTAAATACAATAAAAAAAAACAATTTTATTAAAACCGCTCTAAGAAAATATATTGTTAAACTTTCAACTAAAAGTGAAGAAAGCTCTGTGATTGTTTTTATTCATTACTAGTAATTTTGTAACAGCAACATAAAACGCTAGTACTCTAAGAGGGGGTAATCACGTTATGATCACCGTTTTATTTTANAAAAAGTAACCAGCAACCAAATTTTCTATTTTGAACAATAAAATTCCTAGTACTCATGTGAAATATGTTAACCATGTTTCAATAAAAAGTTATGGAAAGGTCTAGCTTCCAAAAAATACAGGTTGCTGCAAACAGGGTTGAGATATGGACCAGACATTTTAAGATAATTGACTATATCACATCTGTTTCATTTGTTGTTGAATTTTCAGCCACATTATTTAACATTCGCAAGATATTCATAATTTCTCCATTGACCATCCCATTGGGGCAGAATAAGTGTAACCAAACAGAAGCAGTGTGCAGCATCCGCCTATTTCTCTCCAGATCTTCCCAAAACATGCAAACCAATTTGGGCTAAAAAACATGTGATGGTTTCTGGACCAACAAGTAACACAACGATGAAAATGTTAACTTTCAGTAACATAAGTTTGTCTGAATTAAATGAAGGGTAACCAGGTACCTGTCCTTGTTAAATTGCTTTCCCTTGTAACGGTAAAAATTAAAAAATAAAATTATCCAAATCTCTTTGACCATTTCTGAGAAATGAACAAATAAGTATATGCTGACTACAATAAGAGGGTCGTGACAATAGCTCCTCTTGGTTGGTGTACAAGTTGATAGCCTTATCAATAAAGGGGTATTAATGCTATTCCTAATTGAGCAATTTATTTAATTCATTTTTATAACTTGGTCATGTTTAATTAATAGTTGCACTTTTTTCTTGTAAATAATTGAGTACAGTGAAGGAATTTGACATTTGTAAACACACGTAAACAAGGGCTGTTTGTAAAACATGCATGCCCCCTATATAAGCTATAAGTTGTAGTAGCAGCCATTGTGTGAATACGTTTTTTGTCACTGTGAACAACAGTGGTGGTGGTGGTGGTGGTGGGTGGTGGGTAGTGGTGGTGGGTGGTGGTGCAAAGCAATATACCCCCTTTTCTTCGAAAGAGGGCATAACTAGGTAGAGATAATGCAACCTTAATTTCATTTTTGCCCGAGGTTTATTGATACAATGCATTACAAAAATGCAGTTAGCCTTACATTTGGTAAAATTTAAATAAATTACAACGGAGGCAAATGCTGTAACAAACAGAACATGCATAAACGGTAGTTGTTTCCCTTGTTTGAACCATGCTAAATCCTTAAAATGCCTATTTCCAGTAACTGTGACCTTGACCTGTGACCTTTGACCAAGTGACCTCATAATCAATAGGGGTCATCTGCGAGTCATGATCAATGTTCCTATGAAGTTTCATGATCCTAGGCCCAAGCGTTCTTGAGTTATCATCCGGAAACCATCTNGGTCAAACAGCAGGTGCGAAACAAACTCGATACACCGTTTTCGCCAGTTCCCGGAAGTGTCGTGTCGCGCAAGGGTTCAATGGTAACTGTCCGACATAAGGATCGAACCCTAACACGCGACGCCTCTCACCTCAGGCCTGTGCTGGCTTCACCGCCGTCTCACGATGACAACGTACGCCAGGAAATAGCCGCCCATCAAACCGTACAACAACCGCTCAGACGTTCGAGTCGTGAAAGAAAGCCGCCGCGAAAATACGACAATGACTCAAAACCGTGAAATAGGCCGCACTATACAGTATGTGTCAGAATAACGTGCGCGCTAGTGTATTATTCATGAATGGATTTATTAATAATGATCATTTCTAAACAGACCGAAATATAAATACACGTTTAATAATTGCATTCATATTATCAAATCTGCGCCTTATATACATATGTGTGTAAAATAAAGTGATACAGGTAATAATCAACCCTGTAAAGTCATATGTTATTGTGAAACAAATGGGCCAACAACGATCTGCTGCAACTATATTATATAATTGGTTGAAAAATGCCACAGATTGTCTATTACCCATTAAGCCTGTTCTCATTCCTTGGCAGAGAAAATCAACAAAATTAATTGCAGAAAGCCTGTTTGCACATTTGTAAATAATTCGTGCTTAATTGCCTTCTCACACCGGATAATGGACTCATAGACTGGACTCGTGGACTGGACTCTTGGACTGGACTCGTGGACTGGACTCATGATATAAGGGTTTCTGGGGGGTCACCGAAACAGGTTATTTCAGGACAGCCAACTCTACTCACTGATGGAGAAATTATAGGGTAATTCCTAGGGAGTTTTGGGGGTTATTAACCAAACTGACCCTTATGAAAATTCAATGGCATTAATGTTATTGACTGTAATCTCTGTTGAATGGTACTATACATGATGATTGTACTTTGAGTTTTGGTTTATGTTTTTATACTGGACTCCAGATGAACATTAATTCATGGTAATGTATAAGATAAAATATCTGAATAAGACATTACTTGATCAGTTTAACAGAACGCTCTGAATAATGCTTTATAAATGAATGAACATGACACATAAAATATTCATTTACATTACATGTTTAATTTTCAGAAAGAAAATACTATAATGATAAATTTCTGTATAGATTGTTTTCAATGCTGAAAAACCACTTAATTACAAGTGCTACAACATTTCATTCGTTTACAAATCATTATTCGGAGCATGCTGTTAAACTGATCAAGTAATGTCTTATTCAGATATTTTATCTTATACATTACAATTAATTAATGTTCATCTGAAATCCAGTATAAAAACATAAACCAAAACTCAAAGTACAATCATCATGTATAGTACCATTCAACAGAGATTACAGTCAATAACATTAATGCCATTGGATTTTCATTAGGGTCAGTTTGGTTAATAACTCCCAAAACTCCCTAGGAATTACCTTATAATTTCTCCATCAGTGAGCAGAGTTGTCTTTCCTGAAATAACCTGTTTCGGTATATCATGAGTCCAGTCCACGAGTCCAGTCCATGTGTCCAGTTTATGAGTCCATGAGTCAAGTCCATGAGTCCAGTCCAGGTTTTCTAGACTGCCACAAATTCGTATGCTAGGTTGCAGCGGGAACTGAACATGCGCCCCAAGGGCTTTGAAACAAGTTCGTGACACTTGGCCACGGGGATCTGCTATACCCGGTAATTGTTTTCAAAATACGTATACGGATAAAGATTCCTTGGGGAAAAGTCTCTAAGCTATGTTTACAATGGCGGTCATTGGTTAATAAGTTATTAAGACAGCTCGGACATTGGTTCATACAGTATTTGAATACACATGACTGTACCTGGACTGAATAAAACCTTGGTGATGCACATGTATGGCGCCTCACAGGATACCTTCGCCGGAGTTGGTATGGTCGCGTTAACACACTCGTAAAGGAGGTGCGGGTCACTCGACATGATGTACGAACAGACTTGGCAGTTGAATCGCTCTGAAAACGAGGCAACGCTTTTAAATGCGTCTCCAGGACATAAACGATCATCAAACCAAACTATGGTAGTGGTTCACTTCAGTAGGAACAATGAAAACTGATATAATAAATGAGTCGCGCTCTGAGAAAAGGGGGTTTATTGCATGTGCGTCAAGTGTCGTCCCAAATTAGCATGTGCAGTCCGAACAGGCTAATCAGGAACGGCACTTAACGTTTTCATGTTTTTTTTGTTTAAACGAAGTCTCTTCTAAACAAAAATCCTGTCTATACGGAAAGTGTCGTCTCCGATTAGCCTGTGTGGACTGCACAGGCTAATCTGGGAGACACTTTACGCACATTCATTAAACCCCCTTTTCACAGAGCGCGATTCAAATGCAAGTTATATAAACAGTCGTCAGGATGGTTGATATGGCTATCAAATACGTCAATCAACGATCGGTTTGTTGCGTTCTTACACAGTATGCATGATTCAACACATTACAACACAAGCACCAATTGGAAAATTGGTTCTTATTTGCTGTTATTGCTTGTTGTTTTTGTGTTGTTGTTTCTTATAGAACGTACAAGTAAAGTCACAAAGAACAGACAGGTACATTTCCGTATACATTTCTGAGGAAGCATTATTTGACAACAAACATGTCTACTTGTTTACACGTACTATCAATATTTAACTTTGTCACATCAGTAATTGAGAAATAAACGTTCAATTATAGAATGATTCCTTTCAATGTCGAATATGATATGATTACCTCCTATCACGAATCCATGGAAGCCCAGGCTTATCAGCAGATACTGTAAAATCGCCATCTGAAATCAAGCAGCCACACAGGTAATCTTAGCAACTTCAGTCAAACAGGTAATCTTAGAAACTTCAGCCACACAGGTAATCTTAGAAACTTATTAACTCTTTAATCAATGATTTCACAAGTTATGTTTATACGATAGAAACACGCCTAAATTGCCTCTAAACGAAAATGTAAAAAAAAAACGCCGTGTTGTGTGTATCAGTAATTTATTAAATATATGAGCTCGCTTTGTTTGGACTGGTTTAAAGTTTGATGATTTTAATATACTGATTTAAAACAGTGTGCGAAGGTTGTTAAGAATTGCATAGAAACGATACACAATATTTGACAGAAAATTAACAACAAATAAATATACAATGTTAAATGTCTACTTTAAAAAAACACACACAAAAGAAAGTATTAACAATGAGTATTATTATAAAGCAACATAAACATTGTACGTACGATCGTTTCGTTTAAACCCCGTGAATTGGGCGTAATTTACGCTATCTTTACATTTCGCATAACACGTTCTAACGTAGACGTTTATACCACTATTAAAAGAATAGAAAGGTATGCATACTGCCTCGAGCTATATAACATGTCGATGACGAACATAGGAAAACAACCACACTATGGATGTCGGGTCAATCAGCCCATTATAAAAATGTCTGTATGGGCGGTAGAGAGTTAGCTGGATATTTAAGTTCAAATATAGAATAAAAGGGTGGGTCAGTGTAGAAGTGCGTGCTTGTATTTTGGCTGACGAATCACATCCAATCGGTTACATATGATGTTTATTATGTTTATTATGTTCATGTACGCACGTGCAAGTCTTAACGTGAGCACGTGTACGTGAACATGAGCAAGTCTTCACGTGACAACGTGCAAGTCTCCGGAGTCTATGAAACTGTACATCTTTATAACCGGTGCATTTTGACTGAAGTATCAACAGAGCTCTGTTTAAAAAAACTGAACATGACATTTTCATTTAAACTCAACATACCTGTATCATGTTGCATGATTACAAAGTTAGAAAGTATACCGGTAGTTTCTAATAATATGGATTGGAGCATTCTATTATCATGAAGAAAACCTAATATCGTTTGCATGTGTGTGTTAAATACTTTATGCAGACGAACTCAACATTACAATGTATTTGCTGACGTTAGTGTATTTGTGCTTAGTTTTGTTGCGATGACTTTCCGGGCTTAATAAGTATTAATGAGGGGCTTTAGTAATATTAGAGGGGGGTCAGTAATATTAAGGACGGGCTTTAGTAATTTTTGAAAGGGGCGTTAGTAATATTAGGGAGGGGTTTTAGTTATATTAGGGAGGGGTTTTAGTAATATTATCGAGGAGCTTTAATATTAGAGAGGGGCTTTAGTAATACTAGGGGGGGGGGCTTTATTAATATTAGGGAGGGGCTTTAGTAATATTAGGGACAGGCTTTACTTATATTAGGGATGGGCTTAAGTAATATTAGAACATTTTTAATAAAGAACATACCTCATGGATATATGATTGAATATGTGTACTTATTATTAGGAGTGGAAACAGCATACTTAAGTCAGTTACAATCTACAAAGTTAACCATACGACTCATTTTCACAAAAGAGGTAGCCCTGACCCTTTTGAAAACATATACATTTATTGATCAAAGCTTAAAAAAACCTAACTATTAGTCTTAGTGGTTGGTTCATGTTTACGTTCCGCGTTAATAAACATAACTGGATTCGCCAATTATCTGGTATTCAATTTATCATGTTCTCACAAAACTAAAATGAAAACCAATACCTTGCCATATAGCATACAAGTTTCTTTTTAAAAACTGATACATTTATTGATCAAAGCTTGAAAAAGGTTCATGTTTTCGTTCCGTGTAAATAAACAGTTCTGGATTCGTCAATAATCTGGTTTATCATTTTCTCACAAAAACAAAAACAAAACAATTGTCATTATTTTATTCTAAAAAAAAACTATAAAAAAAGGCTGAAAACACTATTAAACTGTTTCAATTTTACATCGTTTAAATTTGGAGTTCATTAATTTGAATGTACAAAAGACAATCTCAACTTTGTACCTGAAGATCCATCTGATATGCATTCTCCAAATGCACTCTGCTGACAACCCTCTCCTTTTACAAGGTTCCCATTGTCGTCCCGACAGCAGAAGCCGACAGAACGCTCGGGGGAGCTCGTGCACGGCTTGAAACGAGGCCGGTTTGGGTACGCATCACCAACACACAACGCCGGTAAAAGGTACAATATAACCTGCCAGAAGTTATAAATGTGCTCAATCAAATGCGTTGAAATGCATTCGAGTAAGTATTACAACTCCATCGACTTTTCGATTTCATAATTAGAGACATTCATAAGACAATTACATCATGAACTACAAACAAAATCCGCATTAAATTCATATCCTGCATCACGGCCGATAGTTTCGTTATGGTGAAATCGAGTTGTTAACTATTCTGATTCGAGCGCTTATTTTTGCCGCTTAATTTCTTACGCATAAAAATTGTTGTTACAAAGTCTAAGTTGTTGACTGTGTGTGCGATTTTATTATTTGTTGAAAGTCAAAGTGTTTGAACCAGATATAATTAGAACAATAATTAATATAATCCAAGCGTTAAATATTTATTAAAATATTTACTAGTATATTCGTATTACCGGTTAATAAGAAAGGTTTCCAACAGTAAACGTATGCATCTTCAGGTACTATCTTGTATACAAATCAGATTGGTTCAGAATGGTGTAAACGGCCACTTCAGTCCGAGCCTTGAGTACTGTTTCCCGTGCGCGCTGGACGTCAAGTATGTCGGCAAATACGAGACGCTCAAAGAGGACACGGCCTTCCTAAGGCACAACCTGGGAATTCACTTGAATCTAGAAGACTTTGAAAGAGACGCGATACAAGATGTAATCGTCGACACGGTTGACTGGTTCATTTCCGAAAAAGATTAAATTGCGGGTAACGTAACATTTCCTGCGCTTTGTTTCTAGTGTGAAAAAGACTGCAAAACTGAGGAATCAAAGCGTCAGACGTCATGCTGATGCCGCTGACGTCATTTACGATGAGTTTTATCTTATTCTGACACTCGCACATCTGAAAAGCAAGGCTTCGGCACTAACGATAGGCCGTACAAAGTCGTTCGTGCAAAGCGATACGGTCTTTACCAAACCGGGTCATAGCAAAGATCAAAGATGCGTATCTAGCTGATTTTAATCATTATATTTTGGATCCACTGGACCAGAATTTAGAGACGATAAAGACCGTTCCTGTGGAATAATAACAGACTTGCATTTATTTTAATGATATTGGCTTAAATTGTATCGCACGTAGCGTAGATCCAATAACGAAATACCATAAATGAGAACTGATTAAAGTAAACTAAGGTTCATATTATATGGTTTAACATTACTACATTGGACTGGTATAAAATAATGTTCATCTAAACTCTATTTTGGAAAAATGACAATGTTCAAGACAATTGTCACATATAAAAAATAATGTTTGCGTTATATTCAAACAAACTGTATTATATTCAAAGAAGCAAATTAAAACTCATAACTAAAAAAATGTTCATCGAAATCGGAAAAATAATAATAAAGCGTTTAAATGTTTTTAATCGATAATTTTGCAAAAAATGTGCATTACTGAAATAGCGTATGAACTAACCTTAACCCAAATTCGAATTTCAGTAGGTAAATTAGTAGCGGTAACGCGTTCGCTTCTAGATGTCCCGGGTTTGAATCCCGGGGCAGAGGCTGTTTAAAAAAAAATCCTTGTTATTACTATTATTTTGAAACTATTCTAATGTGTACACTTGTTATGAATAACTTCATTTTATGATTATTTTACAAAATACGGAAATTTGCAAAACATTTTTTTTTAAATTGCCTGACAATTCGTGAATCAATTTACCGTGCTGTATTATTAAGGATAATTTCTCTGACTAAAATGTGTTGTGGTGTATGATCGCATTATTCACTGAAGAGATATTAATGATAATTTAGTTTAATGTCAAATAAATTATTAGTTTAAACCTTTTTAGTTTAGCTCGATTGCATCGAAAGCCGTAGGGTTATATATAAACGCTCTCGAGTCCGTTTCCTGGGACTATAAGCAGTACTTAGTGTCTTTGGGAGAGATCAAATAACGCTCCCAGTGGGGTTCGAACCCATGACCTCCCAATCGCTAGGCGGACACGATATCCAATACTCCACGGCGATCTTATTAATTAATAAAATAAATTATTGGTCAAGCCCAGGTGCAATGCCATATTCAACCATTGGGTAATTCAATATTCTTGTTTTTCTTTTTATCGGTTGTTTGGTCTACTCTTTTGCAGGTTTGCTTTTGAAGAGCCTCGCTATTGCTTTTTTTTAAATTCTGTTAACCTTGTTCCTCGGACAACCGAAGTTTAAAAAAATATATATTCCCGCCACGTTTATCAACACCATGCCTGTTGATATGGAATGAATTTGGAACGCCTTTGCGAAGATAATATGTGGCGTGTTCTGAGAAAACTGGGCAAAATGCTTGTTCGTAAAGTGTCATCCCAGATTAGCCTTTGCAGTCCGCACAGGCTAATCAGGGACGACACTTTCCGCCTAAACTGGATTTTCGCTTAGAAGAGACATCATTTAAACGAAAAATTCCATAAAAGCGGAAATTGTCGTCCCTGATAAGCCTGTGCGGACAGGCTAATCTGGGATGACAATTTACGCACAATCATTTTGCCCAGGTTTCTCAGAACACGCCACATATACCAACAAGTCATCAGGAATCGGTTTAAAAACTTAAAATCGATACTTAAACATACACGAACTACTTGTGCACTAACGCGTTCGTGTTGTTATGCCCCCGAAGGTGGGCATATAGTGATCGCACTGTCCGTCCGTCCGTCTGTCTGTCCGTCTGAAATTCCGTCACACTTTGCGTTTAGGTTTCGAAAAATGTGGAAAAAGAGGGCATATGTCATTCTATGGTGACAAGCCTTGTTTGTGTCAACTTTGTCTACTCACATACATTTTCACTGCTTTGCGTTGAGCGTTCGAAAAATAACTTGCTAGGCGCATGAGCAACATATGTCATTTAAGACCGACAGACATTCTTTTACAAACAGAGTCCCCTCAGAATGGCATCGTGCAGACTTTGAGGGACGCATTGAATCACAAACACTTTATTCGAAATAGGCTGTGAGGTTAGCGCAGTGGTTGGTAAACACCATAAGCGACCCGGGTTCACTCCCCGTTTCCGGAAGCAGGATATATGTTGATGATCACTGGACAGGTAGGGTTTCCAACGGCTCCCCCTCCCCAGCCACAGAAATTACATTCAACTATTTGTTCATGAGCTATAGTTTTGTTTTTAACTTTTATTCTTCTAAATATGTCAAAGCTGATAATTTTAGTTTTTCCCTTGTCTCTGAAAGTANTCTGTCTGTCCGTCTGAAATTCCGTCACACTTTGCGTTTAGGTTTTGCGTTTAGCTTTCGAAAAATGTGGAAAAAGGGGGCATATGTCATTCTATGGTGACAAGCCTTGTTTGTGTTAATTTTGTCTACTCACATACATTTTCACTGCTTTGCGTTGAGCGTTCGAAACATAACTTGCTAGGCGCATGAGCAACATATGTCATTTAAGACCGACAGACATTCTTTAACAAACAGAGTCCCCTCAGAATGGCATCGTGCAGACTTTGAGGGACGAATTGAATCACAAACACTTTATTCGAAATAGGCTGTGAGGTAAGCGCAGTGGTTGGAAAACACCATAAGCGACCCGGGTTCACTCCCCATTTCCGGAAGCATGATATATGTTGATGATCACTGGACAGGTAGGGTTTCCAAAGGCTCCCCCTCCCCAGCCATAGAAATTACATTCAACTATTTGTTCATGAGCTATAGTTTTGTTTTTAACTTTTATTCTTCTAAAGGTGTCAAAGCTGATAATTTTAGTTTTTCCCTTGTCTCTGAAAGTAAGATTTTAAAATAATTGAATTCTCTTAGTTCAAATAAAGCTACTGGGTAAGACGGTATCCCCTCTCGTTTTGTGAAAGATGCTGTCCCAATGATTTCAGCCCCACTTACCCACATAATTAATCTGTCCATCATCCAAGGTTCTGTACCGGATGACCTAAAGTCAGCTCGAGTGGTCCTATTATTTAAGAAAAATGACAAGACGGAGGTTGGTAATTATCGCCCAGTATCAGTTCTTCAGCGTTATATCAAACGCATTGGAAAAGGTTATCTTTGATCAGGTTGAAGAATATCTGTCTTCAAATAATCTCCTATATGATTTCCAGTCTGGATTCAGAAAAGGTTTCTCTACTGACACATGTCTCATTCATCTTACAGATTACAATAGGTTCCAAATGGATAAAGGTAACCTAGCTTGTTGGTATGGTTTTGCTGGATTTGCAGAAAGCCTTTGATACTGTTGATCATGGTATTCTATTGATGAAGTTGAAGGCGTTGGGTCTCTCAAAGGATACTGTTCAGTGGTTAACTTCATATTTGTCGGATCGGCATCAATTGGTTGATGTCCGTGGTAGTCAATCTTCTCGAGCAACGATAACATGTGGTGTTCCCCAGGGCTCTATTCTCGGACCGTTGTTGTTTGTTATTTACGTCAATGACATGCGGATGATTCTGGTATTTTGGTCTCTGGTAAGGATAGGTCTGAACTTGAATCTGTTTTGAGGTTCGAAATTAATTAATGGTTAATTTGTAATAAGCTATCATTGCATTTGGGTAAGACTGAATCTGTTTTGTTTGGCTCCAAAGCAAGGTTCAAGTCTGGACCAAATCTTAATGTTGTATGCAATGGTAAACCTATTGAAGCTACGGATTCTGTTAAGTATCTTGGGGCCACTCTTGATCAAAGTCTATCTTTTGATTCAATGGCTAGGTCAACTATCAAGAAAGCTAATGCTAGGTTGAAGTTTTTGTACAGGAAGAGTAAGTTCCTTAACCCCCACTCTAAAATGTTATTGGTCACATCCCTCATCCAGTGTCATTTTGATTATGGTTGTTCAATTTGGTATAACAGCTTGACTCAGGAACTTAGGAATAAATTACAGGTCACCCAGAACAGAATGATCAGGTTTGTGTTGGATCTTGAAGCAAGGGCTCATATAGATCAAAATCATTTTGTCAAGCTAAACTGGTTACCAGTCTCTAAAAGAGTTGATCAAATCATGTTGTGTCATGTGTTCAAAATCTACAGTGGTAGATCACCAGGTTACCTAAATGAGCATTTCATTCCACTTAGTTCAGTTCATAACTATCCCACTAGGTTAAGAGTGTCAGTTGGTGCTTCCAGTGATTCATTCACAGACACTGGAAGATTTTGTTTGCCCAAGGTTAAAGGTTTTGGTAAACGGTCATTTGCATATCAAGGTTGTTCTCTCTGGAATGAAATGCCACAACATATAAGACAGGCTAAGAACCTCCCCAATTTCAAGTACACCGTAAAAAACCCATCTGCTTGCTACTATTTGAGTTTTTTTTTTTTTAGTTTTAATTAGTTGTTGTTTCTAGGTCAACTACATTAAATTTATTAAGGACCACAATGGAAATAAGGATTTACTTCCTTTTTTGTGCTATCCTTGTATTTTAATGTTTGTGACATGGTTTAAATTTTCAGTACACACATATATATATAAAACATGTATTTACCAATAACAGTATTATTATTTTACTATCTCAAATTTTTAGATTAAGTTTTATAATTTTATTGAATTTTTATAAACCTGTATCTTTGTTTGCTTGATTTGTCAACTATGATGCTATTTTAATTGATTGGTTTGCTATTTCTTATGCCATCAGAAGATACAATTTATTTTATGTGTAATATATGCTCTATGTACCATGTTCTACAAATTGTTGAAATATAAAATAAATAAATGAATGAATGAATATAAAGAGAAAACAATTCAAAGAATTCCAGCAAGGAACAAGCACATGAGCATAGCAGCGTGTATCTTTCCTTGAGATCACACCAAATAAGAAGAAAAGGAAAACAAAATACATATAAAACAAGTGACGTGTTTGTGAAACGCTATGTCCCCTTTTGAGCAATTTTGACCCATATATTTGACCTCGAAGGATGACCTTGACCTTTCACCACTCAAAATGTGCAGCTCCATGAGATACACATGCATGCCAAATATCAAGTTGCTTTGTTCAATATTGCAAAAGTTATGGCCAATGTTAACGTTTGTGCAAACCAACAAACCAACAAAGCAACAGACAGGGCAAAAACAATATGTCCCCGAGTATAGACTGGGGGACATAACAATAGTTGATCGCTTATGCATAGATATTAACAAACGTTATAAAGTCAACATGTACCGCTATATGACAAACATCCTTAACAAAAATCATCTCAGAACAATAATAACACATCAATGCAAAATATGCCCATTTCCCAATGTCATTTCATTAACTGTGTAAGAAAGGTCTGCATATAAGCTACCCATACAGATAATTACAGCGCAATACCTCCTTGGGACTCAAGTCATTGAGCAGAAACCATTTTTCTGGGAAAAGTGTGCTTAATGCATGTGCGTTAAGTGTCGTCCCAGATTAGCCTATGCAGTTCGAGCAGTCTAAAAAGGGATGACACTTTCCTCCTGAACAGGTTTTCCGTTTGGAAGAGACAATCTTTAGAGAAAAATATATAAAAATGCAGAAAATTGCGTCCCTGGTTAGCCTGTGCGAATTGCACAAGCTAATCTGGGACGACACTCTTCGCACGTGCATTAAGTCAAATTTTCCTAGAACGCGACTCATACAATTATGAAAGGAAGAACTGATATTACACACTTGTATTTAAGCTTTCGGCCTTGAGATTTAAGAGAAGGATTTGTTTATGTTATGTGCATTACATGTCGATGTTTGACCAGTTCGCGATTGTTTTGTTGTGTGTAAGTTAATTAAGTATTTGTTTGACAATTGAGCTGTGTCGATTCAGCGGAAAAACATATTAATCTAGTCATAGGTATATTGTTCATATAGTGTTCGGACTTTCGCCATTATCATCCCAATTTTCATGATCCGATTAAATTTATAGAGTACCACTGGCTAATGGCATCAACAATAAAAACAATCTAGGCCTCTTTATCCTGAACTATGTGTGAATTAGCTCGGTGATAGAGAGAAGAGTGATCAGTTTTGGTTGCAGTACCAGTCCATNGAACCATTTTCGAACTCGTCCAAGATATTATTGAGACACATGTTCTGACCAAGTTTCATGAAGATTGGACAATAAATGTGACCTCTAGAGTGTTAACAAGGTAAATGTTGACGCCGCACGACGCACGACGGACGACGCACGACGGACGACGGACAAAAGGCGATCACAATAGCTCACCATGAGCACGTTGTGCTCAGGTGAGCTAACAAGATGTGTTTGTGAAACACTACGTCCCCGTTTGAGCGATTTTGACCCATATATTTGACCTTTGACCTTGAAGGATGACCTTGACCTCTCACCACTCAAAATGTGCAGCTCCATGAGATACACATGCATGCCAAATATCTAGTTGCTATCGTCAATATTGCAAAAGTTATGGCCAATGTTAAAGTTTGTGCAGACAAACCAACAAACCAACAGGGCAAAAACAATATGTCACCCAGTATAGACAGGGGGATATAAAAACATTATTATGTTTCAATGCTATAAAAGTCATGTTTAGCCCAGGGCCGTGAATAAAAAAAAAACACTTCGTAGATCACTGAATAAAGAGATACATACAAAAGATGACACTTCGAGACCTTGCTGTTTTAGCGAAGAAAACATATGAGACTCGCTCTGTGAAAACGGGCTTTAATGCATGTGCGTAAAGTGTCTTCCCAAATTACTCTGTGCAGTCTGCACAGGCTTATCAGGGACAACACTTTCAGCCAAAACTAGACTTTCTTTAAACGAAAATTATCATTAAAGCAGAAAGTGTCGTCCCTGATTAGCCTGTGCTTCCCAGATTACTCTGTGCAGTCTGCACAGGCTAATCTCGGACGACACTTTGAGCACATGCATTTAACCCCCTTTTCACAGAGCGAGGCTCATATACCCGGTAGTTATTTTGTTAAAGCAGTTTACATTCAAATGTGAGCCCAATGGTGTAAGCAGGTTTTACATCACGGGCACGATTTGAACAACCATGTTTAGAGTATGATAATCTGATATTATATTCCAAATAGCAATTATCTGGGATATGCGGTTTTATTAAAGAATCATTTTAAGTTATTTTGAATATAATTATATAGTCATGTGTCCCTATCTGTGTAGCCAGTTTTGAAAACATCGGCACTGTCAATAACCTTGGCAGAGAATCCTTCTATGCTTGTGGTTTGAGAGGAAAATGCTGTTTGGTCTTTGTGCTTTACGAATCTGATTGCAGCTCTGGTGACATACTGAGCAGCGGACCGCACAGTTTTCAAGAATTTTGAAAGAGGGCCATCCAAGGATCATTTTGAAGCTTGTAAAATCTCTTCAGCAATTAAGAAGAATAGAATACAGACTGTGAATGAATTATCATTAAGAGAACTTGTGATTGTTTTCGGGATAATAATGTGTGTGTATTTCTGAGTAAAAGAATTCATATAATACGTTTACAGGCTATTTATGTTACATATCAATGCGATTGATGATTCCCTTCTGCACAATTTAGGTCTACACCACGCTCCGACGGCAAAGTCCACTGAAGCTTACAACTGTCGGCTGCCGACGCCGACTTGACCGTCTTGCCACCCGACTGCATGAAAAAGGTACGATCCTGTACTCCACAGTCGTAATTGTCTTCGTACTTCTTACTGGACAGCTCCCGCACGACGCGGAAATCTGCTTTGCTGAAAGGTATCCAGTCGCCATTGAGCGTGTGCTTGAATCCATTTCGATAGTATGCGCGGCGCTCATTCTCCCCGCTGCCTTGCCAGTCTTCTAAAAAGCAAGCCGTTGCATTTTCGAAATACACATGTTTCACAGGGTAGTCCAGGGTAACCATGTGGGTCCACTTCTGTTCCACGTGGTTCTTCACCCAGAAGCCAAAGTGGGTGTGGTCACTGTGATCCCAGCATTTGACCATGGTTGTATACCAGCAGTCGGGTTCCCAGCCCAGCGTGAAGTTCCAGGTCTTGAGGCCCTCCCCCTCACCTCCAAACCGTTCGCACGTTGTACCGGGACCCTACAACATATTAGATTTTCACAATTGAAGGGACTTGTTCACAGATTCACAGTGACCATTTTCCTTTTTTTTCACAGATTCAGAAAAAAACAAGTTACATTTGAGAGCGAAAAAAACACTTTAAGGACGTAGACATATACAGAAAATACAATTTCATTTAAACATGTATTAATTCAAAATTAATAAAATTTTAAAGCATAAAAGGCGAAACAATTTAATAAAATGCTCTGTGTGACTATTGTTTTTTTTTCAAACGTTGTAACAACACGTTGATTTCTTATATAATGCATGGCACAGTGTGACAGTCTAGAGATTAAGGCAAAAGCCAAAGAAGCTTGGTTAAAATACCGGTGGGTCTTGCTTTTTCTTTCTTTATTTATTTTCTTATTAAACATAGCGTTTTGGATCCGATAATTAAATCTATTGATTTAACTGATTAAATGACGAACCTCAACATGCAATAATTAATAGCTTGAGGACCTTTAAAGTGCTGGCATTTAAGTTTAATACATGCACTATTAGAAGGAAACTATATGCAGCAATACATTTTGTTTACATATTATATCGCTTCTTACATACTTAAATGAGTTAATAATGTCATGAATCAATACATGCAACCATATGTTTTGAGCACGTTTATTCGCTTGAACAATCTTGTTAGTAATAATCCATCGAAAAAGCTGACGTACTTCTGTGCAGTTGGCATGTGTTATCAGTGGTATTTACTGAACAATAATGATCCATGAATGAGGTCAGTGTGGTACTTACCTCATATACAGGTTTAATTTTGGATTTCAGTTTGGGGTCACGTGGGTCCCAGATGGAGAATATGTAGTTACGTCCGTCAGGGTGGTCCTGAATCCCACAGTAACCGCCTCCTTCTTTTCCAGCGTTCCACTGCACGTACATATTGATGGAAAGTATGCTTACCAATGAATCAAGTGGTTAATAATAATAATAATACTTATAAAAATAAGGCATGACAGACGGACGGACGGGCGGTCCAAAGGGCTGGTGGGAGTTTGGTCCGATGGGCGGGCAGAAGGGCGGGCAGACGGCCGTGATGGCGGACAAATGAACAGATGGAAGGACATACGGCCAGACAGACAGAGAAAACTTTATTATAGAGAACTCTATTAAAATAATTGTATGTGCTCAATTTTGTAAAAAGTAGGATGCATTTCAAAACCAGATTGCGTCATAATTCAGGAAAATCTTTCAAACACTACCTGGACATAACGTAATCACATGGATTGGTTTATGAAATATGCGAGATAGCAACTTCCTTTTTAAACTACATGTTTGAAGTGACACCTTACAAAGCTTAAAGGCCTTTTTCTTTCTATTTGGGGAAAAAGTACCTAGCAAAAT
Source organism: Dreissena rostriformis (assembly GCA_007657795.1). Lineage (NCBI taxonomy): Eukaryota > Metazoa > Mollusca > Bivalvia > Myida > Dreissenidae > Dreissena > Dreissena rostriformis. The sequence continues at coordinate 43,102 of VMBQ01005595.1, read as the reverse complement.
GGGGATTTTTCGAGTCGTGAAATCTTCCAAATGGGAAGAATTTTCATCGACAAAAGCATTATTTGGGCAGGGGGTTTTACAGCCATTTTGGATAAAAACCATATAAATTATGGTTCTATATTTTGTAGGTTGTTTAAAAAATAAAATTGAGCTATAGATTCTAATAATCATAAGTCATAAGACACTTCTTTCTTAAAAAAAAAAATAAAAAAATTTGGGGGGGGGGATTTTTTTGAGAATTGGAGAAAAAATATTCATATTTGGCATGGGGAATGGGTCCGACTATCGGACCCGTGATATAGGCAGAAAAAGGCCTGGCTTACCAGGTATGATTACCTGGAGACAGCAGTAATACGTGTTCTTGGTAAGGCCAGATCTCGGTACACACACATCATGCGTGAGAATATCTCCGTCCGCGCCGTCGTTGAACCAGAGCGCCATGGACGGCGCACGATTTCCCGGCTGTTCCATCGTCAATTCAGCCTACTATACCTTTATGGAAAGTAAAATACATGGATATTAACTACAAAGGGATTTTTTTTATTTCACATGCATCATATTGCAGTCAAAGGCTCTTACACACATTGTATCGCAAATCATTACAAGTAATTTTACAATCATTCATTCCAATTTATCGATATAACTAGGGCACGCTCTTTTTCGACAAAACTGTGCTTTGTTATTACTTCAAAAATTTGAATAACACATTTGACTTGAATAATTAAGCATACCGCCTCATATCGGGGGTTTATGTAATTTAAAAAAAAATCCATGCATGATTAAACCGACCAACCATGATATCATTTTAAGCGTCAATTTGTTTTTTACATGTTTGCGGTGACATTATAAATATTCAATATTTATCATTTTGTTTTATATTGTATAATCTATATGCGGTCTGTTGTGTACGCTTCTAGGTAATTACCATTGGGCTTAGTGTTTAGTTCAGCTTCCCTCCAAACTGGTTTAAGCCCTCAATGCTTTGCATTGACTGTTCGAGAGCTTTAATCATTAATCAGTATAATCAGTGTTTTTTGTGTGTGTGTAATTTATTGTTTAATATAAATTACTCTCCTGTTAATATTTCTGGAGTTTCACTATTTATAAGTATAAGAGCTTAGACAATCCTTAGTTTGACGACTTAGTGATTTATTTGAAACTGGACCTCATAGTAACACATTTGCTTTGAAGACAACATGTGGTTGTTTCAAGCAACATACCATCAAAAACAGATTACCGGTAACATTTATGACAACTTATTTAGAAATCCTTCAATGCAAATTAATACCGAGCTAGAAAAATGTGGTTTGGGTTATGTTTTTTCTGACCTTAAGTATGACATTGTCATTGTAATCAACATGACGCGACAGGACATCTCATAATTGGTAAAAATAAAAATCATTCAATATATGGGACCTTATAGAGCAGAGAATTTCTATTAGGACATATACGCTATTATGTCAATATGTCATTATGTGTCTGTTTCCTAGAAAGTGATTACACAAACGAATTAAACATCGACGATGAGGAGACTTACTGCTATGCGATTTAAAAGGCGAGATAATTTATACATTCGTGAACTACTGTTGTGCATTGATAATATTTGTGAGAGCTATTTTTATGGTTATTAAGCGAAAATATAGCTTACTTTGTGAGTAGTATTTCCTTTGCTTTCTTTTTAAAGTTAACAAATTTATAAACAAGGGAAGTAACTTAGTTTGCCTATTACAATTAAAGCGGAGCTACTATCGGTTACTATTCAGACCGCTTCGTCCCGAACCCGTTCGTTACATAGATAATCAGCCTTCCAACATCATTTAGATTTAATTGTCAACTTTAAATTCGCATCGATAATCGCATTGTTTATTTAAAATAAAACAAACCTACCGGTTGATTATTGCACAAATATTTTCCAATCCGCCAACTTTTACACAAACTGAAAGTCCTCTTTATGTCTACTCGATATCTTTTATTTGGCTCAGCGCCAAGTTCGTGTGTTAAAGCTTTGCGTGATTTATCTTAATAAAGGCATTGCGGTTGTTCGCTATTGTGTAAACAGAGGGCATTGAAGTACCACAGTTAGGTCTTCGGTCTTCAAAACCAATGAGCGACAACAGTGAGTTGATGAATTACATGTATATGAACGATAAGTTATCCCCACGCTTTTTGAAAAAAGGTGGGGATATTGTGGTTATCTCCGTCGTCCGTCCGTCTGTCCGTCTGTCCGTCCGTCCGTCCTGACCACTATCTCCTACTTCACTTTTAGCACTAGAACCTTGAAACTTACACACATGGTAGCTATGAGCATATGTGCGACCCTACACTATTTGGAATTTTGATCTGACCCCTGGGTCAAAAGTTATAGGGGTTGGGGTGGGGCCGCGTCAGAAATTATCACTCATTTTTTTAGGTTATTTTACATTTACTTCTTTATTTCTACACCGATTCACTTCAAATTGATACTGAACCTCTCTTATGACAATACGGTCAATCTCAACCATGCATGGCCCCATTCCCAACCCTGGGGCGCCCCGCCCACATAGGCCACACCCACCAAAAATTTCCATTTACTATAATTTTTTCATTTCTACACGGATTCACTTCAAATTGATACTGAACTTCTCTTATGACATTAGGGTCAATCTCAACTATGCATGGCCCCATTCCCAACCCTGGGGCGCCCCGCCCACATAGGCCACACCCACCAAAAATTTCCATTTACTATAATTTTTTCATTTCTACACGGATTCACTTCAAATTGATACTGAACTTCTCTTATGACATTAGGGTCAATCTCAACTATGCATGGCCCCATTACCAACCCTGGGGCGCCCCGCCCACATAGACCACACCCACCCAAAATTGCCTTTACTATAATTTCTTCATTTCTACACCGATTCACTTCAAATTGATACTGAACTTCTCTTATGACAATACGGTCAATCTCAACTATGCATGGCCCCATTACCAACCCTGGGGCGCCCTGCCCACATAGGTCACACCCACCCAAAATTCCCTTTTACTATTACTTCTTCATTTCTACACCAATTCACTTCTAATTGATACTGAACTTCTCTTATGGCAATACGGTCAATCTCAACTATGCATGGCCCCATTACCAACATGGGGCACACCTAGGTCAAACATTCGGCGTGGGGATACGCGTCGGCCTCTGCCGCGCCATATCTAGTTTTACATGCTTTTGCCAAAATAAACTATTCTATTCTCATTTCGTTAGTTCCAAAATCATTATCATATTCATTTTAATTATCAATTGAACGATTTGGATAACTTTTACAATTATAATTTATAAACAATACATATCTTTAAGAAGATATTCGGCGTGAATTGCAACCATGAGAGTTAAATATAGACAATTATATATAATTGCATGTAGTTTAATTGAATACCAAATAATGCTCAACGTGCATTACGTGTTTATTTATAATCCGTCGTTAATCAATTATTGTATTTACTTTAAATGTATTGCTCCAACTGTTTATACAGTTTATATGATTAATTCTGGTATCCACGTATATATGGGATTATATAATTCATGTATACCGTTTCCGTGTCTATTAACTAAATAAATAAAATATTCGTCTCGCACTCGTGCAATTGGAAATGAACGTCACAAATTTGTGTTTAAATATTTACAAGAAATACCTTAAAAATATATTCGGCGTATATTCTTACTTTCTTACTTTGAAATAAAGATAAAAATGTAACGTTTCTAAACAATGAAATTTAAAACAAATGTGAATTGTTTTTTAAGTTTTTTTTTGTGTTTTTTTTTTCACTAAATAGAGGATATTTGTTCATGTCAGTGTAAGATCTATGTAATTTCACGAATGATCATAGAAAATATATTTTCACGAGTGGCGCAGCCAAGAGTGAAAATATTATTTTTCAATGATCACGAGTGAAATAACAAACGATCTTACACTGACATAACACATTTTCTGTTTCTTTTATGTCCCTTTTTCAAGAAAATAATTAACAGCTGTTTCCCTTTCGCTGAGAAGTTGCCCTGTCTCCCGTGGCGTACCTCAATACATTGAAATGACGTCATTTTGTTGACGAAATGACGTCATTTTGTTGACGAAATGACGTCATTATTCCAGCAAAATTCTTCAGTTAAACTCTTATTCAATGTAAATAAACGGTAAAAAAAAGTATAAAATAAAAAGACAATTTGTTGGATTCGGTGGAATATTGATTTTATTTCACTTGTGATCATAGAAAAAATATAAACAATGATATAAACAAGGGAAGTAAATCTTGATATGATAATCTAAAAATAGAAAAGTATTTCCGAAAATGTGTTATTTTCATCGGTGAAAAAAACAATTTGTTTATTTTCACTGCTGTTATTTCACTGCATAAATGTCATATTTTATCATTAGGTATAAAATAATTCTTGTTATTTGCATATCACCTGCATGACATGTTTGTTATGAAGTGCACGTATATCGTGTTTGTAGATAAATGTTATACTACGTGAGATCGCATCACATGTGGCCTCACATGGCTTATTATGAATTCATTTCTTCATCATCGAAATATATGTTATGTTAATATTGGGTTAAAACGCAGTTTTTTCCACACATTCAAGTCATACTTGTACAGCCGCGTTATGCGAGCATGGGTATTATGTTGTATGTGGCCAGCTGAGCTCAAGCACAACCTTCTCAATTGTGCAGTCTAGTCAGAAGCTATGCTGTCCGCTATAAAATCACACAAGGTTTCTTGTCTCACTAGGTATCTCCTGACCTCTTTTTCACCTTAAAAACCACTTTCCCCTTAGGAGTCATAAGTCCTTATTTTCTACTTTTATTCAGAAAAAACACTCACACAAGCTATACCACTGTAGAAGGTAATGTTAGAGTATTATTAAATATAACACACACGAAACACGGACCCAAGTATCATTTATAAAGTCATTTTGTTAAAATTGTGATTATTTACTCTTTTTGAAAGATTCCATTAGAACTGGTGCATGTATCACTGAAATATATGTTATTTCAGTTGTGCATATTGTTCCTAACTTAATATAGAATGCTAATATAAGACACTATTATTTTGCATTACCCCACCCACTTCTGACCATTTCAGAAAGACATATGCCCTTAAAGAGTTTATAATTATATAATTATTTTCAATACTTAGGTTATTTAAAAACTATACGAGTAAATGAGTGGAGAAAATGTACGAGTCAGCGATGCAAATGCTGAACAATTGTAAAAAATATTATGCGCCTAAAAGAAGAGATAAAAAAAATTGTCTTTTCATAGGCTTCGTATGTGCAATGGCTTATTCGCTAGTTAAGCAAGACATTTAACTCCATAAATATAATGTAGCAATCCATTAAATCAACACTATGTCTTGATGCTGTTTGTAACAAAATATACAAGAGTTTTTTTTAAGTATTCATTAAACTCTCAGTATCAGATAGTCGCATGGTAGCAAAAACAAAAGCTGTGACTTTGTAATACGAGCGGCGTTTACCACGTGTTCATTTTTTAAGCTTTGATGGTAGTTTAATACTAGTGAGATAGTAAACAGGTTAATATTAAACTATGCGTGTATCCGGTCTATATTTCATCAAAGACAGAATTCTTGGACCTTTCCACAAAGACTTGATATTGAACAAAAACACCAAAAAAATAGCTTCCATAATGTGCAACACTTAGCACCATTACGTGCACACTTTTTGATGATACGTGAACTCCTTTCATGAACGGTATTACCGTATGGGGGAAGCTGGCTGTAGAATTAAATTGTCTTTCCAGTCGATACACTCAGAACAAAAGCGTGTTCCCTGATATTGCCAAAGCGATGGGCCCTTTATAAAAGTTTCGGGCACCTTTCCGAAACATTCTGTCTATACGTTCATGATTGGTAAAAGCATTCAATTCAATACTTACGTATTTCAAATATAGTGATTTCAGTCAAATTGTGAATTGATGCGCAAAGTACCGATACCATTCCACGTACATTTTCGCGATGGCAGCACATGGGGTAAGGCGTTCGGAATCCGTACACCTTTAAGACCAGTGCCTGAACTTCCGAAGAATCAAGTGAAGCAAGAATTCGTTCAATGTCAATTTATATTAATTTTTGTATCATGCAGAATTTGATTATTTTCGTTGTATGNAATAATAATAATAATAATAATAATAATAATTATAATATAATCAGCGATAATTATAATCAGTTCATCATTTTTTACTTTGAATTTCAATATATTTATATTAAAAAAAAGAAAACCCCAACACGTTCGGTGTTTATTTCAGAAAATGCGTTGTATGTCTTCAAGGAACATTTCTGTGGATGTATTCTGAAATAAGGTCAGCACACTCTGATAAATATTAAAGACATTCACCGGCAATCGTTTTATGTTTCATCAGGCTAGTAAAAATACCAAACACAACTGAACCCAATAAGAATATCAAATATTCAAAAGCCAATGGCTTATTTAAGCGAGACATACATGTTTTAGTCTATAACTACATCACTTAATTATTAAAACAAACACCCGTTACGAATAAATTGATGTCTTATGTCTGCATTATTGGATATTAGACTGGAGAACGAAAAGTCTTATTTTTTTACCATGCTTGCGTATGTAGGATTTTGATAGACATTCCTCTCGTCCTTTACATGATGAAGTTATGTCACAGCGTATGGACGATGAGACATTCTAGAGACGTTTACCTCTGCAACACGTTCCATGCGTGTATCCGGTCTATATTTCATCAAAGACAGAATTCTGGGACCTTTCCACAAAGACTTGATATTGAACAAAAACATCAAAAAAAAAGTTTCCATAATGTGCAACACTTAGCACTATTACGTGCACACTATTTGATGATACGTGAACTCCTTTCATGAACGGTATTACCGTATTTGGGAAGCTGTCTGTAGAACCAAATTGTCTTCCCAGTCGATACACTCAGAACAAAAGCGTGTTCCCTGACATTGCCAAAGCGATGGGCCTTTTATAAAAGTTGCGGGCACCTTTCCGAAACATTCTGTCTATACGTTCATGATTGGTAAAAGCATTCAATACTTACGTATTTCAAATATAGTGATTTAAGAGTCAAATTGTGAATTGATGCGCCAAGTACTGTAACCATTCCACGTACATTTTCGCGATGGAAGCACATTGGGTAAGGCGTTCGGAATCCGTACACCTTTAAGACCAGTACCTGAACTTCCGAAGAATCAAGTGAAGCAAGAATTCGTTCAATGTCAATTTATATGAATTTTTGTATCATGCAGAATTTGATTATTTTCGTTGTATGACAAACGTTTTAAAGCTACGTCTGTAAGGTTTGCAGACTAAGCAGATGTAGCCGTTTTAGCTAGCGTTCATAATTGGTTATCATGTACAACAGATTTAAAAAAAAAGCTCTCGAATGTTACATATTTAGCAGATTTGTGACTTGATAGGTGACATAGAACTTTGTACGCGAAAACACTTGTTTGTCAGAGTTCGGTACCTGAAATGCAATAAAAAAATGTAATAAAACAACGTGTATCGCTTATCTTACCCCAAGCCATATGCACGTGCATAAATTAGATAGCATGTAACCTAGTTAGGGTGACATAACTTAAATTTTCAAAGTAACATAAGTCGGTAATCGGGAAAAACAACTCTCGTTTTTTAGAATAGGTATTGTTATTTAAAACCGTTATGAAAATAATGTCATAGTTGTTTTTTTCTCCACCTTGACCTATAGTCACGAACACGAATATAAATTACACGGCATTCCACCTAGTCAGGGTGATAGACAGTGAACAGGCCTCCAGCGTGACAAAGGTCGGTATACAAAGCGTTGAAACAACGTTTTATCGCCACTCTGACCTCATGTCCTTCAATGAACCTCCGTCTGGTGTAAATAATTGTCACTTGGTATCTTATTATGGTGGTATTTTATTTTAAAATAGCTCGGAAACAATATATAAGTGGATATTGAATGTCTGTACTAAAGGAATGATTTGTCTTGAGTATTGATTACATTTTTTTAATAATACAACGATATGTATATTATGTAAATGCTGTACTATTATGTCCGGAGAAAATAATTCCCCATGTCGACGATAGTGAGCTTTAAGCTGTTGCTAACATGATTTTACAATGTTTACTTTCTTAAGCGATTGCTGCACGCAATTTGGATGTTTCCGGGAGATTAGAATATTATCAATTATAAAGACGACTCATTTCCTGTTCATAAATATATGACTGATACATAAACTTCTTGTAAAACAATTGACTGCAGTTTAAGCCCAGATAATAAAAGATCAGCTTGTGTGTGTGTGATTAACTAGTGTTTGGGATTCAGAAGTAAATATGCATTTCACATATCAAGGGATGTTAATGGGACAATTACTTCTGATACTTGCGTTGCGGTTTTACTCATATGTTGCCGCACAAACGCCTGGTAAGTATAATATAGTTTTGTTGTTCAGACATTTTGTTCGTATCTTATTAGTTCTTTGTTGAATTGTAATAACATAACGGGGAATGCTAGATTTGTGTAATACAAATATACGTTAAATGCTGCCATTACTACTGAAAAAAATGCCTTTTTATCAAATAATATTTCAACAACATACAATAAAATGAGACAAGCGTACACTATTATTAACTTATGTTCATATCAAGATGTGTTTGATTTGTTAACTTTATGAGTCTGTTTTGTTCGTTATGTTGTTTTGTTTTTTTGTTTTTTAAGAATGCGGTACTGTCAACGGATCCCCAGAATCGAACAGGCTACTGATACGTTTTGCACCAAGCGATTACTTCAAAAATAATATTTCACGTGATCACTTCAGATGGGTATTTGGTACAAAACCCATTCGTCAACTAAACCTCACTTACAAATACCAAGAAGCTGGGTACAATTTAACAATTACGAATCTTTATTCGAATGACAGTGGGTATTATTATGTGGACTGTTGGACATCCGGACAAACATCCGGACAAACGTATCAAAGTGGACGCTGGTCATTTAACTATGACTACTATATCAAAGGTAATATCACTTTCCGAGGGTGTGTAGTCAGTCGAGATTGTGTATGTATATAATAAAATATTGTACCACATTACAAGACAAAAAAGGAACATACGTGCGGGTTATTCTGTGACAAACCATGTGCGGTGCCTAATGTGTAAAAACAAGAAATAACACAAAATGTCCAGTTGAGCGCTTCATAAATGATCTTTATTACACATTGTTATGCAAACGAATCTATTGTGGCGGAGCAGTTAAAGCACATTAGTCATAGAGATGTAAACTGTTGAAGTTTAAAATAAATATACGTTAACGTTTTAATTGGCCGTACGTTTGCAGTATGAATATAATATGTTTAATTAAAATATGCCTACTATGATCACTGTATTTAATAAGAAAAAATATGCATCTAAACTCCAAACATGGTTATTACAATATATATCGACACTAAAAAGTCAATGTGTCAATGATTTCATGGCTGCAATACTCAGAGAATGTGCCATTCAGGGTGTCTGTCATGATTTGTGTTGATAATGGAATTAATAGAAAGCTGCAAATACCATTAACATTAAACCATTGTATTAAAATTCACAACACACTAAAATACAGTTTATGTTTAGAAAAGATCAGTTTGTGTACACTGAGGTTGACATCATGATGAACATAACATCCATTTTCAGCCTCTGGAAATGCTACAAGCAGAACGACTTCGACCTCGACCTCAAGCAAACCTCCACAAGAGACCCAAACCAGTGCAACAACTGTTATTTCCGCAACATTGGCCACTGCACCAATCACAGCCATCAATGACACCATTACAATGTCCAACGAGCACGATAAAGTTCTAGCAAGCAGCAATAATGTCAGCAATAATGTTACGCAGCCGTTAAGTCAGTCAACCATAATTATCGTGTGTGTTTGTGTGGTGTTGGTTGCTTTGATCGCTGCTGGAACAGTGGTCGTCATTCGCGTCAAAGGTGTGTCTCTTTAAAAAAAAAACACAACAATATTGTACTTGTTACCCATTACATCGTATTTCTCTATAACTATGCGTTATTTGAACATAATTTTATTATNTTAGAATTAGTATTAGTATTAGTATTAGTATTAGTATTAGTATTAGTATTAGTATTAGTATTATTATTATTATTATTATTATTATTATTTTTATTAGCAATACAATGGCAATTATATTTCACTAGGCAAACCTTCGAACCCAAACGAGCTGAAGTCCGGACATACAACTCAAGAAGGGTAAGGTCATTTTAAACTTCCTCTCTCTCAAGTATGACACTTAATGCTATTTATAATTTAACGTTAGGACAATCGACATATCATATTACTATGAGTTGTACCACTTGTCTGATTACTGTCCTTGCTTGGAGAGCTCAAGTGTGATCAAGCACACTTTCAGGTCTATCCTTTGAAATATACGTTGATCAAGTAGGACTTGAACTGATAAATGTATATTATTTGCAAATGTCGTGTATGCTATTTTATTTTACTTTCAGAACAAGCAAAGATGGGCCACCTGCTGGTATGAAACTGTTAGCAAAATAAAGATAATACATATACCTTATTATAACGACAAGAAAATACGAATAAAAAAGAATATTGGAAAACGCGCGATGTGTATTAAATTCTTTGAAATTGTTCTTTTCAGAAAGTGATCATGCTTATCCTACAACACATGTATCATAGAGCAAAAATTCTCAATTGTTATTATTACATTTAAAAACTTGCGTTGTTTGTGAAAATTTCCGTAAGTCATTTATGCTCTCGTTCGCATAATGCCCCGAACATGTTTTTATTTGTTTTAATTTCCTATGGTAAACACACTGCTCATTCATTTGTTGTCATATTATCAATCTATTATAGCCAATATGTATGCCAAAATATCCTCTACCACCAAACAAAGCAAGAGCGTTCGGTTCATGCGGCGTTCAAAAAGAAGTCTGCCTGACGTACCGACGTGCGAATTTCCACCGTCCGAGAACCCCTATGCAGACATTTCATTGGACGGAACAACCATTGAAAAGGTTAAAAACCATCAATTTACATTTGTACTGATACAGTGGCATATTCATATACATGTAACAAAGTCGTCTGGTGTGTTCACCTTGTCGTTTATTTCGGACGCGTTTTATGACATATTGTACCCCCTTACAGAGTTTAACAGGAAAAAATAATAACACATTCATGTAAAAAATTAGGAATGGAATCAGACGTTACGCTAACTAATTAACAAAATGCATTACATTTTAAGTTACAATGCCCTATGGAAAATAATATGTAGGATTGTCGGTAATATACTTATATTGCACGTTGCAGAACTGTAATCTGAATATTTTCGATAAGTCTGCACTCGTGAATTACAGATGTTGTGAAAAAATAAAAAAATCAATACATGTACATATTCCAAGGTATTATAGACACAATGAGTTATGGAACAGCATACACTATTATAACAGTCAAATATGAACTTATGTGGTATGAAAAACCTACTATAGTCTTAACATATACTAGTAGTCTTGTTTCGTGAATTACCACGGCTGCGATGATATTTTAATGTTGCTGGTATCAACAAACGCACGTTTGAGAAAACGATACATACTGTGTTATACATTCCTACCAGTGTATGGTCATCCGCACGATCGAGATTTTCTTCGTATAACGTGTTTGTCGCATAGAAGTAAATTATTATTGTTGGTTTACAGACTGATGACCCAAATAAACCGGAGCTGCAATATGCCGATTTGGACCTTGCCACTTCGTCCAACGACGACAACGGGCCACGAACAAAACCCACGTGTAATACAGTCGATGAAAATACAGGGAAATGCCAATACGCTACCATTGACTTTGAGACAAAGGCATTCGTTGCTCCAGTTCGAAAAGCGCCCTCGTCTTGGTACAAGCGAAAGAACAAGAACAGGAAAGACACTTGAGTAAAGCTCTCTTCTATTGGTGTAATATCTTAATCCCGAATATTCACATATCCGTACACCCATTCATGCTTTAGAAAATAAGTATGTTTGAAATCCGGCCGACATAGAGGGCTTCCAGTTAATCGCATTTCAATATAAAATCAATTTAATCTAATTGTACATAAGCAAATATTTAAAAGGCGTATCAGCATATTCTTAACTTTAATAATTCAATCACAATGCAATTAATCAAGTACTTATGATGTAAAACGAAACTAGTAAATAAGTTTTCATTTAAAAGCGAAGTTGATTTGCGAAAACTTATGTTTTTTTTTATGTTTAATAGCATCGTTCTGTATGTTTTTGATTACATTGGGTTATGTATGGAGTTCATAATGTTTGCAATATGTGTATGCGTGCTGTTTACTCGTCACCTATTACAGTGTAAAGGAATTATGTAAATATTTACGTGTAGTACACAAAAAAAAAGATTCATACTTGTATTAGGATTTATACTGCCGAATGTTTGACTTACCTTCAAATAGCCATATCTACAACAGTTGCATTGTATGTCAACAATTTGCCCAAACTTGTCAAATCAGGTGTATTCTCCTAACTGATATTTATATTATGCTTCATATAATCTAAAACAAAGTATTAATCTTCCATCAAATAAGGCGAGACCATTAGTACGGAATACCGTTAGGGCCATCGTGGTTACACATTGAAATCCAGAGGGCGAGAATGCGAGAACGCGAGAGTGCGATGACGAGAATGCGACAATACGATGACGACAGTGCGACAATACGATGGCGAGAATGTGAGAACGCGATGGCGAGAATGCGAGAACGCGAGAGTTCGATGACGGGAATGCGACAATACGATGACGACAGTGCGACAATACGATGTCGAGAATGCGAGAACGCGATGGCGAGAATGCGATGATACGATGGCGACAGTACGATATGACTATCTTATTGTCGCCATCGTACTATCGCACTGTCGCCATCGTATTGTCGCACTGTCGCATTGTCGTCATCGTACTATCGCGTTCTCGCATTCTCGCCATGGCGTTCTCGCATTTTCGCCATCGTATTGTCGCACTGTCGTCATCGTATTGTCCCATTCTCGTCATCGTACTCTCGCGTTCTCGCATTCTCGCCCTCTGGATTGTAATGTGTAACCACGATGGCACTAACGGTATTTCGTAATGGAGTGAATAACTGTTACTTACTTACTGTGTTAAGTACATGCACATAAGTAAAACTTGATAAATGCCAAGTGTAATTTGCGTTATTCAATGTCTACAAAAATGTATTTTTAACATGACACAAATATCCGTCCGACAATAATTAAAAATCATTGAATAACTTGGTTGTAAAAGTCCAAATTATCTCAATTTAGACATATAATTGTATTTGTCTTTACAAGTGGTAGGTTTAATTCCTAACATTTGGAACATGCAGTTGTTTTAGTTATGTCAGATATAATCAAAGTTTTAAAAATAGAACTATTATTTAAATCCATCATAACACACACAATATATTAATTTGTAAAGTCATCATGCGGATTTTATTAGCATAATAAAAAACTGGGTTGAGTTTACCGTCACTTAAACATTCTTGTCGAGAAAACGCTTTAGTACTGGGTAGTCGATAGCTTGTTATATACTTCGCAGCCACGTCCAATGCGATTGGTTTTCAGAAGCCCATGTGATCCCTGCGCATTCGAAAAACGCGGCGAAGGTTTGCACAAACGTTATGCAACAGTGTGAGAGGGTGCTACCTGGTAGGGGCCAAGAAATAAGATAAATACAATTTTATACATATATGTATTGTGTTCTTAACCATTTTGAATTAATAAAAGGGGAAGTGGAAAGTATTGAATTTTTCAAATCTTATTTTACAAAAGAAATGCTTATTTTTTTCCGGGTTTAAAGAACGTTTTAAACTCAAACTGTGAAAAAAAGGTGTTTGTTTAACGTACTGATGTAATTTGTAAGAAGAGTAAATCAAATTACTGCAAAAATCCATACTCTTAATAACCACAGGAAAATAACAAAGAGTTCTTTTTTCTTGACATGTACATTTAGATCAAACATTTAAAACCAACGTTCATCCAAGCATAGATTGATTGTTCACTAGAAGGCGATCAGTAAAGTGGTTATGAAAAAGCATAATATAGATAAGATATGTATAAAATATGCATGTACAATAACACGCTATGCATGCAGCTAGGCTGAAAGCATCTAAGTCGATAGCATTCATGAATAATAGAGCGATACAAAATGTTAATGTATTTATATTTCTCTATTAGATTTCATTGACTAGAAAGTGAATTGATTTTCAGTTGACATTTACTATATTTCTGTTCTTTTGTAAACATGCTGTATTGTGTGCGATGTTGCTTGAAAAAAATGAATCCATTATTAGAATGCATTTACTTTAAGCGATATTTATGGCTTGTCCCTTAAAAAGTAAAGTTCGTGTGTTGGCTTTAAGACAAAAACATTCATTCTTAACCAGAAAGAATTTTAATGAAAGTGTTTTATGTCAAAATATTCTAGCGTCTGCATTCGTAGCTAAATTTCCCACGTCGATCTTCTTTTTAATACACATACACTTGTATGTTGTTTAACGTAAAAATCATGTAGAACCAACGTTGTTTTGCTTGTTTTTATAAATCACATGACGTATTTTTTTTTAAGGGGACTCAATATTTGCAAACAATAAGGCGGATTAAATACATACTGATTTGCATATACAAAACTGAAAATTCAGTGTAATTTTAACCTGTGACATTTCCCACAATAATCTTGTTCATTCGCCTGCTTAAACGAACTACGTAACATCCCGTTCTTTTGTCCATTTTGTTTATAATACATTGTTCTATTGTCATTATCTCACTTTAGTAGAGTGGATGCATGAAATAAATACAATAAGTATTTCCGAACACAACGCAGTGTCCACTTGATAATATGCTTATTACAGTCTTATTATATATGTTAACGTTTGCATGCAGTTATAAATTATATTCTGACAATATTTCCAGATGCATATACACACATACATACACATTCTGCTGATACATTGTAACTCAATCATTGTTATGTAACTCATTAAATGTATATGTATTCGTCGTAATAATTGTCCTGTGTTTTTCACGCCACTGATGGACCACACAAACACCTTTGTTTGAAGAAGCACAATTTTAAAGCAACGAGAGAACCTGCAGCGGCGAAACAAAGCAACGTTATTTTTTAATTATTCCTATATATTTATTACTCCTTTATTCCTATACCATGAATTTATAGGCAGTGTTCGCTTGTTTTATGAAAATAGAATGTGGTGAAAAATATATTTGCGCCGTTCAGGTGAATACAAATTATAAGGATCCATTTAGTTAGTTACCTACACACCAACCTACCGACCGACCTACCGACCGACCTATCAATCGACCTACCAACTGACCTACCGACCGACCTACCGACCGACCTACCAACCGACCTACCGACCGACCTACCAACCGAACTACCAACCGACCTACCAACCGACCTACCAACCGATCGACCGAACGACCGACCTACCGACCGACCGGCGGGCGGAGAGTTGCAAAGCAATATACACGCTATTTTTCTGAGGAGGGATGGTTAATAAGTAATAATTACCTATGTACCTTGCGTATACAGCGTGTCCTGGTATCCGCCTGCACATCCGTTCACACAGGCACCAGCGACCTTGTTACACGCCTCCTTGCTGATACAGTTACCGTTGGCCGACATACATCTTACCCCATAAAAACCGTCCGGACAAGCTTGAAATACGGCAGAAATTAGGCGATCGCGTAATTGTGTTTTTGATAAATCTAAGTATTATTGTTTTAATTCAAACAATTGAATTTCTAGCAATTAGTTTCTTCTAGCAAATCAAAAAGAAAACTTATACTATCCTTGCATAAGAGTTCATGGGCGCTGATGTAAGACACAAATCCTGTTTATACACTTTGATCTCTAAATATTGTATACTACTTATAACGTACGTGTGTCTCATAAAGGAATCTACGTATATATTACACTCAGTCCACAAGAACATTTTGAAGAATAAACTACCAGAAATGCAATTGTAAAATTTTTAACATACGATAAATTGGCTGGCCCCGCATTTATACTTTGAATCCGATTTATTACAGATAAGAAATGCTCGTCACATTTCTTTTCCACGTGGTTCGCCCAAAATTGGCATTGCTTTTGTAACTGCGCAAAGACTCAACCGTGCTTTTGCTATTCTTTGTAAACACCGGTATCTCATATCGTCATCGCCTACCCTAACAATTTCAAATAGTTTCAAATTCTTCGTTGAATAATGAGTACTGGTTTCAGAAAATGCTCAATTACAGCAGCAATGTCTTGCCGTTCAGTGTCCGTTGTAAATAACGAACACTGCACAGTCGTTTAACGAAAGTCTAGTTTGTGGCGGCTAAAATGTACAATATCTGATTTGTGAAGCACAATAAGTCACCAAAAAACATAATCTCGTAGTGAATACATGTGAAAAGTACGTTTTAATATCATATATCTTTTTTCGGTTTTTTATGATGTGTAATGTTTAAAGGACCTTGTAATATTGGTAGGTATCCTCTGCGAAGATTCAATATTGTTTGACCTTTTTTATAACCTCTTTATTTTAGGGTGCTTTGTGGAGGGAGATCCTTTAACGTAATTAAGTTATGTTTGCTTGGGAACAACAGTCCATTGATTATTTCGTTTCCGCAAATGCAATTATGTATAAGTAATTATTAAAAACGTTAAACTTCCCTTCGAATATATTTTAAAACAATCTACATTAAGAATGTCGTATGCCTGTGAATCTTTTATTAATGTCAGAGGTTTTCATCAATATAACCCTTAATGTGTTAAAGAGAGGGAAAAGTATCAAAGCAAATATTTGTAAACGTTACCATTGATATTCATTTCTTATCGTTTCCTTTGAAACAGAGACTTTGCAGACCTTCGTTGTCTGAATTGTGTTTAGGTTGTTCGACGTTCTAAAAGGGTTTATATAGGAACTTATTCACACAAGTGGCGTTTTATTAACAAATGGTGCTAAATTTAATAAAATCAAAGTAAAAGTTTAGGTAAACATTTGCATTTGACATTTCTTACACCCGGAACCTTTGAGATAAAACAAGCGGGCCTGGTTGTCATTAAGCGCGGTTGTGATTTCAATGTAAACCATTTGCTAAATATTTGACATCGTGATCTAGCTTTTGACTTCATGTGACACGATTAAAACTTACCGTTGATGTGGTCTAGAAGACATTGAAACTTAGTAACATCCTAATAATGTCATATATAAAGTCAAAATGTGTGTGTTTATATGATTAGTTCAAGATTTGACGTGGTGATTTATTATTTGATCCCAATTGAGTAAATAAATAAATACATGTAGGCGAAACTTTTGATAAACATCATGACCACGTGGCATCAATGTTGATTTTTTGAAAGAGGCGTCTAGACACATCACCATATTTTTCTCAGATTTGTACTGGTGTCCTAGTTTTTATCCCAACTTGACCCGGTCACCCAGATTATAACTTAGTTTAGTGACTGTCATATGTAAACATATTTACCCGCCACGGGTGTTCCAATAACACGCCCCGTATTTTAAAACGGGCGTACAATAAGACAAATACACATTACATACTATGCGGACGTTATTTCACACAAGCGCGATCTTTAAAACTTCCGATCAATTGTACGCAGCTGAATACATCTAAAAATAACTGTCTTCATAATATCAGAAAACTTCCCTATGGATGACTGCATGATGCGTCAAAAGTGCTCTTCGCAACATCAAACAGTGTGCGATTGATTGATTTAACGGTATATCAAAATGGCGTGGATACATTTAATGTTTATTATTTTTAATTGTAAAAATTACGTTCAGGCCGAATGTAAGTATAAATTTAAAAGGAGTTGGTATATATTCAAAAACATTACCGTACCGATGAAAAGTTTATGTTTCATAGACGTATAACATTAATTTTGCTTAAAGGCATCAGTAACAATATAAATACACAAAAATAATTACTATTGTGCAATATCGTTTCAATAGTTTATTAATTATATCTAATCTTCATAATAAGTGTCTTTAAATCCGTAAACCCTCTTCAAATAGGGACGTTATGAATTTACGTTTTGATTAATAATACGGATGATATAAAATACATTTTTAAGAAACTTAAGATATTGTCGAATGTTGCAAAGATTACAAAACTGAATATTTAATCACCAGAATGATTTCATTCAAGCGTGTGGTTACGTCAACGGATCAATGCTTCAGAATAACCGTTATGGGCTTCATTTTCAATCGAGCGAGTTTTTCCGTAAAAACATCAAATCAGCCTTCAGATGGATTTGGGACAATTCTCGTATTATCGTTGAATTGAACGACACTAACAAATACCAGAAGACCCCTGGCACATTAAAAATCCAACAGGTATCATCACTTAATAATGGACAGTATTACGTCGAGTGTTGGGCGAACGGTACCACGTATCAAAGCAATAAATGGAGTTTTAAATATGGAAACGCCACACAAGGTAGATAGCCTGTATCTTTTATGTCTTGACTTACATATACTATCAATTAAAGTTTGTTGGTTTTACGTGTACGCCATAAAAAGACATACCGGATGACTTCTCAAGTATATATATATTGTATATGTATCTAGATCAACAAACACAGCACACCTCAATCGGAAAACGTTTTTCTCCAGATCCAACGAATACAATGCGAACAAAAACAAAGCCTCACTCTGTGACAACGCCCCTTACAGCAGGTGCATCTTCAACGCATTAACGCCGTGACTATTTGTTATATAATAACAGTATAATTACTAATATTATATGACGTGTTATTACCAATAATTGTTGAACTTTGCCGCTGCAATTTAAAACATTATTTTTCATCTGTTTGATGAATGCAGTTTATAAAACAAATGTACATTTTTATCGGCATGTACATGTGCAGTTTACAAATCATTCCACGATGTTAGAAGTTCTGAAAAAAACAACATTTCACGTCAATGGAAGGGGAATGTATATTGTTATGAATACCATGCGAGTAAATGCTGTTTTTCTGTTCCATGTATACGTACATTTTCAAGATTTCATGCGATGTAAAGTAATACTCCATGCATTTTAAGAAACGTTTCACGTGATATTAAATGTGTGGCCATCAATTTTTATTAGTAGCAGTAGTACTATTTTTATTATTACGCAGTCACTATTGTATTATGCTTTATCGTAGTAATTTTAATTGTAATGTGTTGTGAATGTGTAGGTAGTTCAAAGAATCAGACAACATGTGTTTTAACTACCTCAACACAGGCAGAACTATCTACAAAAACATCGGTAACAAGGTCAACCCCACGGTCAAAAGGTACAATATCATCATTTATTTTTTTATTTTTTATTTAAACTATCGACGCGTTATTCTAACTATCAACCGATTACAACAAATATAATTCACACACATAATTCACGTATTATACATAATATAGAGGATATTTGTTGGATTCGGTGGATTATCGATTTCAATTCACGAGTGATCATACAAATTAATATTTTCACGAGTGGCGCAGCCACGAGTGAAAATATATATTTTCTATGATCACAAGTGAACAAAAATCGATATTCCACCGAATCCAACAAATTTTCTTTTTATTTCATGCTTTTTTCACAGTTTATATACATTGTTAAAGAGTTTAACTAAAGAATGTCGTTGGGATAATGACGTCATTTCTTCAAAATAACGACGTAATTTCACAGTAAACAGTGAAAATTATCGATCATTTTCACTGATAATTTTCATTGTTTGACACAGTGAAATTATCAGATTTAATTCACTGATATTTCTCTATAAACCACCGGAAAGCATTAAATAAATGTTTGTTTAATGCGTAGATGGAACGAAGACTGCAACCATAGAAGACGCATCTTCAACAACTCAACCTGCGCCAACAACAATACAGCACGAGGCGTTGCAAACGACAACAGCGAAAACTACAAAAGGTGCAACAATTTGCAGTTCATAATTATTTTATGCAAGACACCCCTTATACTGAAGAACATCATTGGCCGCCGTTATATTTAATGAATAATCTTTGAAACAGGACATTAAGTATAATTAAGTAAATATTATTTTTGAAAACGACGCGTTATTCATTATGTTATCGAAAAGTTTTGTTCAAGATCGTCCAATGTTTTATAAAGATAAATTTGATTTGTACGAAGTGTCATTTCTTTATCAGATATCAAGTAATATTTCTCAATTATACAATAATAGTTGAATATTCCAATTATTGACCTTGCGAAATTTAATGAGTTAAAATGCAAAAAAAGCAATCATTCTACAAATAAGCATTATACCAATAAGCTACGTAATATTCATAGAAGGCTGACTCAGAATATACAAAAATCAATATTTATATACCTTAAATAATTTAACNCCAAAAAAAAAAAGACAACCAAATATTTTCGATAATTTAGACATAAAATATATAGAGCACTCTAATACACTGCTTCGGATGTATTGATATATTTGTATTCTTAAAGAAATATATAACTTGAAGTATAAATACAAAATGGTTATTTTATACAAAAAAAAACTGGATTCATAACAGCACGAATGACTGTATTATAAATTATCCATTTATATATGTAAATATTCTTGTTTATCATCAAGGCTTCTGGAAACTTGTTTATGTTAGGTCGCGACGCAAATCGAAAGATAAATAATAATATCATAGCTGATTGCGACTTGGATGACACTGCACAATGCCTTTATATTTTGTATGTTTTTCATATGTTATGACAGCACTGATTTTGATGTTGTTGTTGTTTTTCTCAGGTGCGTCCTTAACTACCTACACATTTTTTACCCGTGCGATGAATACTTCTTTTGAAGCTGCAGTTATACACACAGCAAGCCAATCAACAATTACACATAGATCTATTCTGACAACCGAAGCACAGATTGACAATCATACGCTTACAGATAAAGACAAAACCACGACCATGTACAGAAATGATAAAGTATGGACTTTAAGTCATGCTTCCATTATCGTGATTGCATCGGGTGCAGTTGTCGTAACGCTGATTGTTTCAATCACGGTTTGCCTTTCGATAAGAGGTAAGTATATGTTTTACAACCATCGATATCTTTATTTACTTCGCAAACAGGGACTATTTTCACATCAGTACACAAGTCGTTTAAATTAAGTCTATAAACTTAGTATGTGTTACTTAAGCATGCATAACTCTTTTTTATGCTTAAGTATACGCGGACTATATGAAACATGAACTTGTGACAATTTGAATGCAGTCGTCCCACTGACAATTAACGACTTGTATAGTAAATATTGTGGAAAGGAGTTCGCTTATGATGATGATTTAATGATGCGTTGTTAAGGCCAATAAGGGGTAATGAAAACACATATTAATGAGCGCTAACACATCGTCAGCACACCTGTGCATACAAGAATGAATGCCAATCTGATTAAATAATCAAGCACATGCACGAAATATGTTTTCTCTTACATATTTTTTTACTTGAGGCATTCACTAATTGTGAAAGTGAATTGATCGAACGAGTGCTGCTTGAAGAATTCGATTATATATACATCTTGCAAGTGTTTATAGTGATCATATCAGATCTTTCTTCTTCTTTTGCAAAACATGTCAAACGTTGATGGATAATACAGTGAAGTATAGTTTAAAAATACGCACTGGCAGAACATCATCAATTCTGCACTTGTATACAATTGCAATTTATTGTTATGTGTACAGTCGAAAACTCCCTCGTGTGCAAAAGCCGTTATATATTGTTGGGAAATCCCCATTAGTCTGTGAATATTCGTTCATATGACACAGACACAATTGTTCGCTCTGTCACAAAACAGCGTAAACGTATCGGCATGGCAAAAACTTAACGTTTAAACAAATCTTAATTTATGGCACCAGTTAAATTAAATTGAATTTATATTAACATCTCTAGTTCATATGCATATGTTGGTTTAAGATTGCGAAAAAAATCATTAGCATTAAAATCGTATGTAATGGTATTTGAATGTTTATTAATGTTAGTTGCTTTATTATAAATTGCTGTTTTAGCACGTAAAAATGAAATATTGTCCGTATCGAATGGATTTAACCAGCCGTATGTGCACTATTCAACGGTTAACCGACCACGTTACCGAAATACAAGCACTGGAATCTCACCCGCACAATATACAGTAGCAGAACCGTACGCAACTGTCAACATCGAACCAGGTATGGGTCTGAGCGGCACTGGCGGACAGTCGGCTTTGAAGTACGCGACAGCCAAAAGGTTACATCACACGACCACTCTGAATGAAACCAATGTCCCACAGTCTACGCCACGAGGCTCCTATGTCAGTGAAGGCCGAGTACCGATGACGTCCAGCAATGCTGAAAGTCAGTCGTCTGTGCAGTATTCAACACCCATCCCATCGCACAAACGGGACACTGCCTATGGCAACAACATTCAGACCAGCGGTCCAGGGCACTATGTAAATACAAATAACACGCAGACAGGTCCAAATAGTTTCTCAAGTCCTTCGCATGTACATTACGCTTCGGTAAAGCGATCACTACATCCAAAACCCAGCATTGCCAACTATATTGATAGTGTCACCACTGGGCACTATTCACGGCAGGCAGCAAGCCCTGCTACCGGTGATCAGCAGGTATGTTCAAAACGCTGAATTTATTATTCACTTGTAATTAAAAAAAAAACTGCAGATGCATCACATTGAGTTAGACAATTTTAAAGATAAATGAAAGATCGGATATAAACGACCTATGACAATATGAACTTAGCTTAATTATATAGCACTATCCATGTTATAACTTTCGGTATTAAACTATATACACATATTAGTATATGATGCGTATTAAAAAGTCCGCCTGTTAAAAGGAATCAATTACTCATCTAACATGTTAGTCACAATGTATGTCAGGTTCCTGAATTACACTACACGGATCTCGACCTTCCTGGGCCCTCCAGAAATATTGCTCAGATTCAGAAGGACAATGCTATCAACAGATGTCAGTATGCAGCCGTGGACGTTCACAAAATACCTTAACTGATATCCTTTAATTACGAATAGCTTGGATAAGATATATCTACTCCGAGTACACAAACTCAGTCGATCGAATAAGATTTGACGCACTATGATAACATGTCTAACATGTGTATACGTGTTCAATAACAAATTATTATCGGACTTTTACAATTATTATATCTACAACTTGAATTGTATTTTGATGTAATGAATTACACCATTCAGTATCCAAAGAGTGTTTCATACGATGTGTTGTGGCGTAACGAATAATCGTTAACACAGACATATACTGTACATAATTACATGTCGTTCGGGTTGGTATCTTTATTGAGCGATAATAATGTGTTATGCCTTTTTACATGTATTTTGTTTCTACTAGAATATGGTTGGGAAGATATATTTTATATATTTTTCATAAGACCTTATTCATTCTAAAATTCTAATAAGTTATTATACATGTATTTGTAAATATGTAAATACAAATCTGCTCTTTACTCGATATAAATATTCAATTTACTTGACCCAATGGATGATTGATTCATAATCGCTTAGCATGCGTCAGACTCACTATGCTTTTGAAGATGTAAATGACTCATCTGAAACCAGAACTTTAATTAAAAGAGCACCTTCTCGAACTTTTATTTTTCTTAAGCAGAAGGAACTACAACCCGTTTGTATTACATGAAGTACCAATACATTTTTTTGTATATTTTTTGTTTCAAATTGTCTCAAGCGAACTTACGTATTTTATTAACATGTTTATGAACGAATACGATCGTGTAATTATCATTGAAACGATACATTCAGGCAACTTTGTGACTTATGGAAAGCCTACTGTTAACACATGTCTATGAACAGTTTGACTAACCAATGTGTACCAAAAATGAATATGATTTCGATTCACTATCCATGCAGCTTATTTGTTCTGTGTCGAAATTTTATTCTTGACTTAACATACTTGAAAATTAAGTGTCTTTGTTCGATGTTCATCAATGTCTTACAAAAGAGATTAAATATACAAAAAGGAAGAGAGCTGCAAATTGGTATATGTCTTTCAATTGGTACTTATTTATAATGTATTCTTTGCGGAAACTATGTATAACAAGTTTCTGGTTCCCAATTGATGGCGATGCATTTCTTATACTAACGTGTAGTCAAGAGTCAAGAGCAATACATCGGAACAGGAAATATATTGTGGTATTAGAGAGCAACGTGCTCGGACCTGTGTAGACATGTGATACACATAATGTATAGTATATATTTGTGTATGTCGATCTATTTCGTCACTTAATATAAACAGTTATTTTGTGAATATGTCATCAATGGAATGCTGTTAATTAGCACATCTGTGAACATGTCCATTTAATTATGTGTAGAACGAATTTTGAAATTTCAACATTTACCATATACATATTAAAGAACTACAACATAATAAAGGTACACGTGTTAAACGAGTGTACTATGTTTAGGGCGAATACTTTTATTACTTATGCTGACTTGTTAATATTATTACGCTCGCTATCGTATATTTAATTACTGAATTACGTAATGTGACATACTCATTTACATTCCATCTGGTAATAACGTCCGTTCAACGTGCTGTTCACTAGAATTTCAGACACGGTATTGTCGCGCATTATTGTTAAGCGATTCCGAAAAAAATCGCTTTCCCGAGCACTTTGGAATTCCTATTTGGCCTCCGGTTTTACTTTTATCATTTTCGGCCCTTAGTTTTAATAAGCAGTCCATATGCATAGATATTTTAGAATATGTCAGAAAGTACATATAATGATTATTTAATTATTAGTCATTAGTGTGACCTAATGTCTTAAATCAGTGTATGATAAAGTTAATAAGTAGGCTTTTTCTTGACTTGAACATAGCGACTTTTATTCGGGACTACGAATTTTTCTCACCACTAACATTCCTTTAAAATGTATAAACGATCAATTTTCATTGAATTTTGTTCAGTCATTTATTTCACATTCAACGACACAGTCAATGCAATCATTCCTTCCTTTTTCCGCATAAGTGTATCGTGATCGGACATGTAACTAAGCGTTGCCCACGTTCTAATTTCGTACGTAGATAATGAAGTGTGTTGATGTCGATTGCCGCTTGTCCTTCCTATAAGTTAATCAACATCATGTGAAAATTCCCATAGATGGAGAAGCGAAATGAAACTCGGGAAGTTAAATTCACTGTGCATGGTGATCGGGATTGGCAGTGTGGTCAATACAATATCTCATTCAAATGTTGAAAGGTTTGTGGAATATTGTTTACACGTTTTGAAGCTGGCAAAACAGTGTAAAATAAGACGATGATAGATAAAGAAATACTGCTTTCACAATGAGTTGAACCTTCGAGCGCTGCGTTAAAAAACATCATGTCGTTTTAACTACACGTTTATTGAACAAACAACCTATGTTGTAGATTAGTTACACTTTGATGCAGCGATAGTAATGTTTAATCTAAACATTAAATTAATCATTTTTCCGTTAATCAATACTTCAAAGTAAATCAGGACGACAACTGTACCGTTTTGACCAAATATCAACAAAGTGAAACTCCACTTGCATCAGCAACATACCACTGTTTTATAACTAAAAGGTCCTTCATTTAGTGCAAGCGACCAGTTGTCATGCATTTTGACACAAAATACAACACAGGCACAAACAAATAAAAAGTGAATACAATTTGGGGTCAATCCCAAGGAACTTTCAATACAAATCATAACATTGATGGTTTATCCCGGTTTGTAAGGCGCCACACCTCCCACTTAACCCATAGATATTCACTTAAATTGCACATTAATACAAGGAACACAGCTACAAACATGAAACATACCAACAATCCGACAATGAATAATTCGGGGGTCTGCGCTTTGGAACGGTCATTTGCAAAACCAAATTTGGGATTAAAACCGGGTTGAGGGAGCCCAAAACTTGAAACTTTGCCAAGATTTATAAAACGTTTAAGTGTAAATAAAATTCAACCTCTTAGTATCGTAGTTCAAATCATACTGCAATAAAAGATAATAAACGAGAATAGCCCTTAAATATAATTCCACTTTAATAACTATAAGGGTTATGCTTACCAAAACTGTAACTTTCCGAGGCCCGATACATTAAAACAAAATAAGCATTAGAGATATATGATCTTAGAGTGTGATATTCTTATCATCGTCATAAAAGACTATTTATTAGAAGCCGTAAGTTTGGTTGTGAAATGCCAAATAACAGGACTTTGTTGCGTACTTTTCTATATAACAAAATTAAATGTTATTTTGATACCTATATATATATTATATATAACTATGTATACGTTATGTTAATATAATAAGATCTATAAAACATTCAAATCAATAAAATGTATGTTTTATACAATCAAACAGCTAAACTCCTTTAAATTGTCGCTTTTATATGAAGTTTGCTTTAATGGTGTGTTTGTTTTGAAAACGCCTTCTTTCCGAATGACAAGCTCCGAATATCCATGTTTTCACAAGCTTATGTTTAAATAATTATATTCAAATTACAGAAATACAAAAAGAAAGCTTTTTCACATCCATAATCTTCTCCAGATTTCAATTAATATGGTTTTATCACGCCTTTAATCTTATTTCTTAGTTTTTATATCTAACATTTAACACCTGAGTTTAAATTGTTGCATTCTTACTCAAAACTGCATGAATGGGTTTCCGTGTTAAAGGTATTAGAAATTTAACACTACAGTGTAAGTGTCTGTTCTTTCTTCATATGTTTCTAGTGTTATGGTATCATGAATCCAAATTCAAAGTTTAAGACAAACAATTACCAAACGAGTAAGGATGCTCAGACATTTCAATATGCCAATTCCAAACTTAAATATTTATAAATATTTTTTGCCCATCTTCTCGTCAACTATTTACTTTCATACTTCACTCGGATCAACATTAAAATGGACCAAGAAATAATGATTTGGTAAATATGTATGAATATGAATTACAATAATGAAAACCAGAAAAACACGAACAAAAAAGCAGAAGAATTGTACAAACTTTGAAAATAGAAGTATTATATGAATATTCGCAAGATTTTTATTATTCGACTAACTCTGCCTTTAATATTAGTTTTGTACAAAATACATTTCAATGTTTATCAATACTATTTTGCTTACACGATTAAAACAACATAAATATACGAGGAGCAAACGTTAATTTCTTGAAAACATGATAGCATCCCTTTTTCTTTAATTTTTGTGTTAAATCTTTTATTTTAAAATGTAAAACATTGCATCACATATTCCGGAGAGTAGAACATTCAATTCTTTTCTCTGTTTAAATAGTACTATGTTTTCGTTAAACACGCCTTCTCAATAAAGTTTCGCAAGATTGGTAGAATTGAGCTACCATTAGCAAGTGCTTTAGCATCCAGGTTACAAATACAATTTAATGTGTCCATTGTGTATGCCAATCATGATACTTGAAAATGCCAATACGCGTCCATTGACTTTGAGACAAGGGCATTTGTAGCTCCAGTTCGAAAGGCGCCCTCAAGCGAAAAGAACAAGAACAGGAAAGACACTTGAGCAAAGCTATGTAAAATGTGCCGGCAGACATATTAATCAAGAACAGAGTTAAAAGAGTATTTTGAGACCGTACGAAGAATTCAGCTCACTGATGTGTTTTTCCACTTTCCATATCATATATCCAAAAATAATAGACTCTGTCTCTCGTATTTGAAGAACATAATTGTAACTGACTTCTTTAAGTACATGCACATTAGTTTTAAGTATTGATAAATATAATCAAAGTGTTACTTTTTTTTAAATAAATGTTGACATAAACTGAATTGTTAACACGAAAATTCATTCACAAATGCAATGCAATATTCAAAATAATCACAATTAAGACTTTAAAGTTTTTGTTTGTTGTAATACGTGATACGTTTTCTAATCTTCTCAGCATTTAGTTGTATTATTTCTTTCAAATATAGTCATGTAGTAAAACGAAGAAGCGATAAATAGATCAAAGTAATAAATATATCAATGATAAACGAATCTATAATAACACAAATACAAGACATTAATTTGTACAGTCATGATGCGGATGAAGGTCTCATAGTAAAAACTTGGTTTATTTTAACTGTCATAAACACATCGTTGTCGAGAAACCGCTGCAGTAATGGGTAGCCGAGAGCGTGTATATATGCTGCACAGCCACGTCCAATACGGTTGGTTTTCAGAAGACCACGTGATACCATGCGCAAGCGCAGAACGTGGCAAGGGTCAGCACAAACGTGATGACAAAGTTATTGGAAGGTGCGCCGTTGTTAGGATCTGGAAATAATGTAAACACACTTTGATTCATATTTATTATACACCGTTTTGCATTGTGTAATGGGTAATTTTTTTTTGTCTTCTATAAAATAAAATGCTTATGTTGTCAAAGTTTGAAAGTTGCTAAAACCCTTACCTGATAAACTTGAACAATAACGAAATGTATATCTTAAAATTACAGATTTCACGTGTACAAAGAGAACATTTGTATTCCTAATAATAAACAGTAATTTGTTTATGGCATGTATAGCAAAGATTATCAGCAGTTTTGTATAGTTACTTTAATGCATGAACTGCACTATGATAAATGTTGTTTTTTCATGTCTATGCTTCCAATAGCATATTAAATAGTATTATAAAAGAACCAATACTAGCAATATATGTGCATATGAAGATATACTGTAAAAGCAACGGTATCACTAAAGCTTCTTTAAAGAAAGCTATGTGTATATGCATTACAATCGTTTACACTGTGTTTTAAACGACTGTAGTGCGGTCACACATTTAACGCACCGAAAACCGTCGTAATCTGCGCCTGAGTGCTCAAGGACTGTGCGTTACCGGGGGACGATGCAGTGGAACCGCCGGCGGAACCAGTGGTTTCTGAAGTTGTAACAGCTGCTGGGGAATCGCCGATGGAACCAGTAGTTCCGGAAGTTGTAATATCTGCTGTGGAACCGCCGACGGAAACAGTGGTTCCGGAAGTTGTAACAGATGATGTCGTAACCTGGTTACCGGCAGTTGTTACGGCGGTCGTTTGTGTTGTCGCCGGCGGCTGGGTCGTTTGGGGATTCATTGTAGGCTGGCCGGCCGTTGTCGTTGCCGCTATTGGAGATGTGTTTAATTTAATACCTTAATGGTTAACCAAGTAGATAACAAGAAGGCAGACACTCAGGTGGTTATTAAAAAAGGTGAATATAGATAAGATACATGTTAAATATTCATACACCAGAACACGCTATTAAATAGAAGCGTATACATATGCGCGCATGCGCATGCAGCTAGGCTAAAAATAAATCAATTATTAGCATTGATAAACTGATACAAAATATAAATACGCATTTAGGAATATTTCTCAATGAGATATCAGTGTAGACTAAATATTTAATTACTTCTCTCCAGTACTTAAATCTTTAACCCATATTTACGGCTCGTCCTTATCTAAGTAAAGTAAAGTTTCTGCTTTAAGACAAAAGCTTGCATACTTAAGCAGATAGCCTTGATACAAAAGTGTGTCATGATACAAAACATTATTGTCAAATATCTGCATTCGTAACTGCATTTCGCACTTTCTTGTAAATACTCATACAGTTGTGTTTCGTGTAATGTATCAATGTGTTTAAACTATAAATGCATCAATATTTGAAGCGAAAGGATATACATACTTAAATATTTTAAACGTTTATGAAATCCTTCAACGAAACATCAATTCAGTTTAAACTATTATTTCGTATTATTACTCTTTGGAAAAATGGTTCCTCTCCACGTTCTACATGGCAGAATGATGCAAGATAGAGAACAATGTGTTTTGTTTAATTAATCCCATAAAAAAACTAACCCATATATGTGCAATCAATAACGTCTATCTATTAATTTGCAGACTAAACTGTGTATTTAGGAAACAAAAAAAAATGCATTAAGACTTAAATTTAGGCCTACGTAAACCAACTACATAAGATACCGTGATTGTCTGTTGTATTTATAATACATCGTTCTTTTTCATGTATATGTGCATGTTCTTTCGATTGCAGTGTAATCATTGTATTTCAGTTGAGAAAATGCATTAAATAAATAACATAAGTAATCCCGAATTCAACGCTGTAACCACTTCGTTATATGCTGATGATTACGGTATAATTATATTTGTACATGTATGCATACAGTTAAAAATCATATGCTGCCACTATTTCCGGATACATATACACACAAACGTACACATTCTGGTTATACATATTAACTCGATAATCGTTAAATTACTCATGGAATTAATACTCGATTGCCGTATTATTTGCAACTGTACGGTGTATTTTCCAGCACTGAAGACACGCGGACACGCCTTTGTTTCAGGAAGCCGAATTTAAAAGCAACAAGAACACATGCAGCGGCGAAACAAAGCAACAGAATATCGAGCACCAAGCCCGCAACTGTTAACCCGTTCGCGCCAGTTGCATTGGATTTTTCTGAAACTAACATAAAAACAACATATGTTAAATATGCCGGAATAAATTACCGCTTAGAAAACTATTGTTGTCATATGAAAATAAATACAATCCTGTCTAACAAAATGCTGGTCTGAAGTAGAATGTTTGACTTCTTCACGTTTACTTTAATTATTCCGATATATTTAGTTTTCACATATCCTTATTTATTTTACTATAATTCTGAAAAGGTAGTATTCGGTTGTACAACGCAGCATGTGGGCTGACAAATATAATGCATGTTGACGTACGTTAAGTGAATACATAAAACTCTTAGCCTCAGTTGAAATGAATACATATGTCGTTTAATACTTAAGACAAATCAAAGCGACCAACGGTAGATTGAATACGAAAGACATCAATCTTGTTCGCATAACAAACCATTGCGCTGAACTACCGGTAACTGCTATCGCAAATAAGTATCATTCCCGTACGAGTGAAGTACCTTGTGTTGGCGTATTAGTAGCCGATACATGTGTCGTGGGTCCAGGGGTTGTTGATTGCGACTGAGTGGTTGGAGCGCCGGTAGGGACTTCTGTTGTCGGCGCTGACGTTGTTGGTGCACTGATTGCCGCCGTCGTTGTAAGAGAATATGTGGTGGCTGGCAGCGTGGTGGGTAGTTGGGTGGTGGTGGGTGCGGCCGTGGTGGGTGTGGGTGTACTAGGTACCAACGTTGTGGGGGTGTCAGTCGGACGCAGGGTTGTTGTTGGTGCTCGTGTTGTTGTTGCAACAGCTTAAATAGATTAAAAAATACAGATTTATTCACGTTTTAACTACAGTTCGTATTCATTGCTTGACAATTATTTAATTATGTATGCATTATTATGACTTATTAATTCCAATAACCAGTAAATATTCTCTAGTTCGTATAAAATGTTGATTCCTTCTTATTACTCATGTGAATTGGCCTTTAACACAGAATGAAAACTATTTATAAAAAGACAGTTTTAGTAACTTGTAACGTTATAACTATCCACAAATATTGTATCCATTTTTTTCATGCTTGATATTGTAGACTAATCCATTCATGCACTGTAGCTACCTGAGTCGCAGTTGATTCCTTCCCATCCAGGTGCACAACCCTCCGGGCACGCACCGGAAGCGACGGCACATGGGACTCCAAATGCGCATGTACCGCATGTTTGAGCACATCCGACTCCCCAAAAATACGCGTTACATGCTGAAACAAAGCGTTGTATATGCGCTGAATATAGTCCACATGCAAAAAGCAGCTACTTTTGCAAAGTCGCTGTGCTAAGGGATCTAGAATGGAGTGAGGCAGTACATGGAATGGTCAGTGTTGCTAGTGTTAGCAAACAGAGCATACTTTATGTTGTACCTGATACGTAACTATTGTGTAAATATAATTATGGAGTAATGATTTATGAATTAAGAGAGCAATTACGTAACATTATACGCCTTAATAATTGACAATATTTTTTTGGTAAATATACAGAGTAGTTTAAATAATACTTGTTCATTTAATTTCTAAGAAATTTAAAATGTCGCGATATTCTTTTTTATTTACTAATATATGTCTTATAAAAAAATGAACAGATATATTACAATAACTACTTCTGTAAATACATATCAGGACAAAAATATAGATAACACACATACACCATGCTTCTACATGTCTACGTCAATGCCAGTACGTGGGCCCAAATGCCTCATTACCAACAATTCCATTTACATGCGAACATTATATGGGGAATTAAAAAGGCGTTTAAGTTTGTGCACGCATTTATCAAATTATGTACATTTCATTGTCTTGAATGTCAATCAATTGCAACAGTTTTTGGTTATTCCAAATATGTACTCATATCCGTTTGAAACAATCAAAACCGATTAAATATCACCGATATTGACTCATACCAAGGATGCAGTTTGTCCACTGCCATCCTGCAGCACATCCGCCCACACAGGAACCAGTCACCGAGTTACAAGCTGCTTCCATTGCGCATGCGCCACATGTCGCTCCGCATCCCAAACCCCATGAACCGGGGTTACAACCTGAAAATTATGTTAAGATATATTTTTTTTACCGGACACAGACAATAAATAATAAACGATTGCTGTCTTAAGTTCAGATAAAACTTTGACTATATAAGTACTGTTAATATATATACCTATTGAAATAGCGTAACTGGAGTATCATTTTGTTTGTATTGGCATACATATATTTAAATATACGTGTAACTTGTTTTGTGAAATATGTGTTATCAGTTTAAAAGTACAATTATAAAAAAATACTCGAAATACAAATCAGGCACGAAATGTCGTCCCTTCGATCTTGACCACTGATCTCTTGATTTAGAAATCAGTATGGGACATCGTTCTTCATACTAGTTTATCTGATCCTAAGCATTCTCTAATTATTGTGTTGAAACAATACAAATATTACAAGCGCATGTGACCTAAACATAAGATCGGTTGACCTCAAAATCAAAAGGCATCTTTCTTTCATCCCAAACATCACACCAATTTATATGATCATACGTCAAAACGTTCTTTAGATATTGAGAGGAAACCTTTTCCATTACACAAGATCATGTGACCTTAACCTTTAATAGGAAGACATTCCTTTTCAACAAAGAAACCACTATACGAACTTGCACAATAGTCGGAAAAAGCTTTCTCAAAACATAATGCTGAAACGTATGTCATGCAACTAACCATGCGATCTTGAACTTTCACCTTGTGGCCTCAAAATCGGTAGGCGTCTTTCTTTGCTTTAAAGCAACCATCATAGAAAATTTGGACTACTTTAACAAAATGGTTCTCTACAAATCTCGCGGAAATAAATTATCTTTGTACCAACTGAATAACCAAACACACGATCGAGCGACCGACGGACAGTTTCAAAGCAATACATACATTCTACTTGGAAGGATGGGGGCTTAATCAGTAATTATTAGGTATTTACCTTGCGTACACAGCGTGCCCTGGAATCCGGCTGCACATCCGTTTGCACAGGAACCATTGACCTTGTTACACGCCTCCCCGTTGATACAGTTACCGCAGGCAGACATACATCCGGCACCATAGAAACCGTTCGGACACGCTGGAAATAGAGCATAAAAAGTATAGACAAAAATAGCCGATCGCATGATTTTGTTTTTGATAACTCTACGTATAATGGATTTCGTTCATAAAATTAGTCTCTAGTAATATAAAAAGAAACACTAACAATATTCTTTCATAACAGTTCTTTGGCATTACCGCCAATGCCATCATAGCCACATATTTTGGCAATATTTCTATTGTGTTTCAAAATGTTTATTATTGTTACAATGCACTTGTAGTAAAACTGACATTATGGTTGTTCTCGATTGTTCTATTTATACACTTCTATCAATAAATTCCGAGGGGCGTGTTAACTCAAGAGAAATAGAGAATACTAGGTCGGTGCCGAATGAAGCGAAGTTTAGCAGGGTACCAATTCTCGAACGATTTTTTGCCGATTTTATTTAATTTTTCAAACTGTTTCTAGTTTTTAAAAATAATTTACGCTGATATTTCAGGTAAAAGACTACTCTTTCTATAACTATAAAATGTAAAGAAAACAAGCGTTAATAACTCGACCTTACCGTTGGTCAAATGAAGTTGATTCTGTTTACATTTTGCAACAGGTTTGCAACCAATTATCGAACGTTCACTCAAGCAAGCCATCAGACATTTACATTAAATATTAACACTTACATGTATCCAATGTTAAGCCTTAAAGGTGAATGAAAACATCGCTCATATTGTTAGAATCTTATAAAACAAAACAATTTGATGACTTATAATGATCTAACTGAATTAACCACTCATTTACCTGGTCAAATATTAAAATTTTACTTGGTTCAATGAATCTTTGTCTGCAGTTGCGTTAACGAAGAAGAGGCTGTAAAGTTGGAAGTTTGCCAATAGAATGTATTCATATTGGACTTACTTAAAATAGGACCCGATTTTAAATTCAACGATTCCACCTTGAGTAAATTTTATGATTTATAAAAATCGTTCGAGAATTGGTTCCGTTCGAGAATTGGAACCCTGAGGCTATTTTGCGAGGCTTAGAAAATCTGAACCACGAGCCTTGGCGAGTGGCTCAGATTTTCGGGCCGAGCAAAATGAACTTCGCTTTATTCGGCACCAACCTAGTATTCGATTTATCCCATCAATATTCTATTTATCCTTATTTTTTATATTTAATTTGTTACTTATGCAATCAAAAATTAAAATCAGATTACATTAACTTAATCTAACCATGCGTAGTAATATTAAAATTGTGTGTGATCTTTCCGATTTACGCCACTCGAAATAGTCCTTAATAATTCCACGCAAAAGCAGAATAACAAGACAAAATATCGCTATATGCCTCGATTCAAATTTAATCAGCATTCCAAATATTACACACTCAAGTAGAACACAAACGCTTTTGTTCGAATTAAAATTCTAGTTACCACTGTAATAAACAAAAGAATGGCTGCCATTTTGAACTTACGTCAGGCATGATTCAGCATTTATCCCCGCCGATAATGTAAAGTAATTTTAGTCTATAAACAAATCTTCTTTTTACACACTTTTCAATAATTGGCATAACAAAGCCAAACATCTACTGCTTCTTGTTCTTCTCTCTAAAGTTATATAATTATCATGTTTATTTTCGTCAGTTTTGTTTGCTCGTATGCCTTTATGGCGAGTTAAAACTTCTGCATACAAAACAAAATTGATTTCTTCATCGCTATTTGGTTTGAAAACACGCTAACCTCAATGACAACTTAATCCAATCATAATAAAAATACAGTACCAACGATATGTACTTCCATTTTCTGTTGAAAAGACGATAAAAAGTACAAACAAAAACCAAAAATCGTTCGAACTAGAATCCTTAAAAATCCATAAATATTCCGTTTAACACAATAATTGACGATTTTGCATTTAGGGTCTTTAATAATTATTTTAGCATAGTTAAATAAAGACCCTTATGCCATTCTATCACTATTCAAATGTGTTTATGAACTCTATAAACTTTCCACTTTGTCACACGTCACGTCATGTTCTCTACAGAGTCGCAATAAAACTGGCGTGTTTCGTCACAGAAATTACGTCACACGAGATACGTCATAAATTGCGCAATCAATTGAATGAAAAATACAAGTACGAAAAGCCGGTTTTGAGATAAATTTAATTGGAAATTGGGCTTTTATTTATATACGGTATATTGATTTGAAAGTAAACATTCATTTCATGTATAAATCCAAAAAAGTAGTCCGCCGCGCGTGACAGCTATATTTCAGCACTGCCAAAAATAAACGAAAATATATCCCACAGTCGTTTATTTCGATAATGCACGTCTGAGGATGGGATAAAAGTATATATTTAAGAACATATATCCAATTTTCCTCAGTTGAAATTTCGATTAACAACCCGTGGGATAATCTTGAGCTATCTTAACACGCAAGAATGCGCTTTATAATGACATATGTGTCTGCGTGTGATTCGCGTGTTTACCCTAATTTCAAATGTAAGTACATTTGTATGCAATATTTGAATTCATGCGCTATCGAAAGAGTACTTGGTAACTATGTGTAAAGTAAACTTGAGGTCATTCAGGTTTCCAAGGTCTCGGTATCTATTTTTCACATATATCTCTTTACTCAACACAAGTTCTATGTACTTGCTGACTTGTAAGGCTATAAATTATCGAAGGACGAATGGTTCCGTTTGGGATATACGCTTAATTGACCACTCGCCAGCTGTCAATCAAACTCACATAATAATCAATCAGATTTCGTTTATTGCGACCACATGGTCCGACAAACAAAGACTGTCGGAGTAATGGAATAAGCGTTTTATGAAAACACAACTTAGTGGGCGGAGCGATCGCGTATTTGGCGGCTGGTCAATTAAAGTAGACTGCGCTCGATTTAATTTATTTCCAAGTATTTTTATCATGTTGACAATATTTGTGAGTGATTATGTAAGGTTTTCTGTCTTTATAACGAGATAGAAAATGAAGACGCATATGGTATGTTTATGATAACTTGTTTAACTTATTTACCAATAAATGTATTTCAAAATTGAGGTGGATGAATAAACAATTGTGGAAGCAAAATAAGGAATACATTTTAGATAATACTTTATCGAATGCAGTTAACGTATGTGAAAAATTAAATTATTTACGATAGCTTATCCAAATGGGAGAAAACATATATTCTTTATCATTTTGAGTTTGTACTTACTTTGAACATTAAATCATGAAACTGAATTTTGTCAGATAAAAGAATCCATGTATGCATTGTTCTCAATAATCATAGTGCAATTGTATCAAAGTGTAACAGTGTAACAATCCAATGGAATTAAATGATGACCAATAAGCAAACTACCAGAACTTAAATTGTAAAATTGTTTATTTAAAAAGCAATTTGTTCAAAGAAAACGAATTCAATCACTCGAATGCATAAGTCTGCACATTTCTACTTCCATTACGAGAGTTTATTAAACATTAGAAATGCTTGTCACGGTTCTTTTCCACGTGGTTCGCCCAACATTGTCATTGCTATCGTTGCTTGGCAACGAATCAATCTTGCTTTTGCTAAGGCCTCTTTTGATGCAAAAAATGAGAACGCCGATCACTATGATCATTAACAACACGTCGGCGACAACGCTGGCTACTTGAAGAGCCTCTAAGGGTTCATTTTCAGCGGTGTTGGGTTGTGTGGAATCTAGAAAATAAAAAGAAACAAATGTTGGTTTTTGTTTTGTCTATGTACGCTTAGTTCAACTTCGAATGAAATCTATGATATCGATTAATTATAAAAACGTTTCTTTTTATTTCTAGCTTAACATTCTGTGAAAAAAAAGTGCAGGTTTTTATGAGAAGAGGATTTCTTTGATACTTCTTATACGATGGATCAATTGCAAAGGGTACGCTGTATGCCAAATTGGGGTTTTCAACTCCTTTTATTGATCCGGTGTAAACGTCCTTAATAAGTATAAGCATCTTTCTTCGTCGGAAGAGCACTGCGCCCATATTCACCAACCCATTCTTATACTTAAGAATATAAAAAATGCTCATTAAAAATACTTAAGAGTTCACATACATGCAAGCTAAAAATGGTGCTTTTAGTATTAACATAATTATTGTTCTTTACAAAGAATTTTATAATAATTTGTTTTAACTGCCACGCTAAACTTATATTCAAGTAGTTTTAACACAATACAGTTTTAAGTATATTCTTTATTTTTTACTTAAGTCTAAGAATCGGTTGGTGAATATGGGCCCTGGTCGAGCGAAGTGATCAATTGTTTCGATTGCAGCAGTTTACTAGTATTAAATTGACTTCATCTAATAAAGCCAAAAGTCATTTGTTGCAACTAACATCGTCAAAAATGGAGGGTAGATGTCGGCTGAACTAGTTTTATATCGATGACGTTTTAAACGATTCCCTATTTAATAAAGATACGCAATACATACAGAAATATTCAAACTCTCTATTAAAAATCCCTTCGTCGGTTAATTTTAGTGCATTCAAAGTTAATTAAGCTAATATGATCGAATGTAGTACCAATTATCGCAAACTCAATTGTTTTGTAATAAATTTAGCAAAAATATCGAAAATCGTGAAATCAAAACAAATGTTAAGAACGGCACCAATTATAAAGGTCGGTCGGGTTAGAAGAGACAACCTGCTCGTTTACGTCTAATGGTTGCCAGTCTGATCTCTTACTGTGACCACATAATGGTCATTAGATTTACGAGTGTAATAAACCCAGTTTATAATAGAAGGGGAGTCACACACTGGATTAAACCAAGCAGTTAATACGGTGTGAAAACCAGAATCGAATGGGGGATATAACTCTTGCATTGATGATTGCAGAAGATGATAAGGAATTTCGTGATGGACCAATATATAGACACGAGTTTCTCACGGAGAGGCGTTACCGTCCTGACAGTTATACTTTAATCCCAAAAATTGAATGCTGTTGTGAAATGTTTAAACGTTTATATTAAATTGTTGATATTAAAGGTAAAAATGAAAATTTAAAAAGTCCGAATACTCATATTTGTTCACGGGATTTAGGGTACAAATTACTTTATCCCACCATCATGTCTGTTTTAACGAACTTACATCCCGATATATTTCCACCAATTTGCATTACGTCATTTGATTTTCTTGTCATGAGTCGAACACAGATGTTAATTTGTTCGGCGAAATAAGCCAATGTTTTCTGTTTTATTTTTCCATGGTTCTTTATGAACCACTAACCTTGTATACGCATATTAAAAGCATATTAAACGTGCACTTTTCAGACAACTGTAACACATACTTATTGAAATGCAATGAGGAAAAAAGCCATGTGAATACGATCCCTATTACTAGATAATACACTGTTTAATTCCAACCTGTCTTGCAATCCGGAAGTATCAATCCTGGTGCGCATGCGTTACACGCCCCGGAAACACTGTCACAGGCGGCTGAGTTGGCGCAGTTACCGCATTTGTTGGCACATCCGGCTCCGTAGAAACCTCCAGGACAGCCTATCGATGAGTAGCGAGCATGCAAGAAACTAGTTGAAGCGGAAGCCAGAGATACATGTATACGACAAAGCATTGTTCTAAGCCAAGCTTCCGGTACATGAAGCCACCAATAAGTGTTCACCTACTTCGAAAACTTCAGTTTCCATTTGGAAATACCCGTTTATCAAGTATATAAGTATATATATAAGTTTGTGGTTGGTTAACGTTAACACAGCGTTAAGCTTTCTCTTATAAAACGGGCGGTTTAATGCTGAATTTAAATCATAGGTTAACACCGAACACTGGTGTGCAATAGGTCGGAGAGTGACAGTAAATATAACGTTACAAAATGATGAATACAAAAAGAAAATCAAGTTCACTGGTGATGTTTAATGAGCTTAAAACAATTATTTATTTAAATAAAGTTAGTGTTTTAGTTTTGTAGCGTTATTCGATCTGAACAATGACGCTAACACATAGACAAATTTTCTATT
The DNA here is from genome assembly GCA_007657795.1 of Dreissena rostriformis. NCBI lineage: Eukaryota > Metazoa > Mollusca > Bivalvia > Myida > Dreissenidae > Dreissena > Dreissena rostriformis. The sequence goes on along the minus strand of VMBQ01005595.1, from coordinate 3,491 downwards.
TTATTTTGCTCCATAAATTTATTTAAACACTTTCCAATATCCATGTCCAAATCAAATAATTAATCCACAAGATACAAGCGAACCCCTAAACGGGGCCTCGCCCAAAACAGCAAGAAATCGTTTAAACTACATTCTAGCCTGTGTGCGTGATACTCTATTGCTACTAACCAAGTGACACCTTATATAGTAGTTTAACAGACAGTAATATGTAATATCAGGAATAGGCCATCTAAGCAATAGATAACATGGGGAAGATAGCTGGGTAAAGTTATACATAACTGGCCCACCAGTTGCCAGTACATGATGGAAGGCTTGGTCAATTAATACATAACTCGTAATAAAGATAGTCACACTATGACATTTTATGTTTGTAAATAACTGACCCTCTCAAATGTTAACTAGATTTAAGCTACTACGTCGCATGTATCTGCATGATTTAATATTTAGTATATGTCTTTAGGATAACAATGTCTATTAAGTTATACAACAATAATCATATCCTACATTACTGATTTCTATATGATTTAGTAATTGTTCATTTATTTGTTCCATGTTAATTAGATTAGGTTATTACGTAACATTTTCTTAATAATGATGATGAATTGTGCTTCGCAAATTCTAACTGTGTGTAACCAACTCGTTGCCTATTTAAAAATAATAATGTCTGGTAACATTCGTATAAGTCTAGCTCTAATAAGCAAATATGTAACTTATATATGTATTGAATGTTTGTTATAAGGTAGAATGCGTGACCCTTTGCATCTTACTTTGCTGACAAAGAGGACTCTGATATCCCGGCGCGCATCCCGCTGCGCAGTTTCCGGTGACATTGTCACAAGCCTCTCCACCCAGACATTGACCACATGTCTGGGCACATTGGTTGCCGTAGAAACCGTTGGAGCAAGCTTAAGAGAACATATTCGTATCATTTTGAAAACACTTGTTTTCCTACATGTTTATACGTAAAACAACCGTATAAAGACATTACAATATTTTAAGTATAAATCGCAGTTTAAGTTAAGTAATGTTTTTTACTTATCAACATGCAGGTTCATTGTGGGGTTCACAATTGAACGTTAATGGCTTTAAACACACCGGTATGTTTGTTTTTCTTCAAATAACTCTTTAAAACAATTGTTCTTAAACGTGTCAACTAGTGCATAAAAGACAGTTTTTATGCTGCTTATGGCAATATGAAATACGTCAGAATTACTTATTTAATAAGCCTGTGCTTTTGTTTAATATGCTGCACGCAACATGAAATTTTGTCACCGATTTCATACGTATTCAAGGATTGATCCTTTAATCTCACAAACTTGAGATATTTGCATAATACAGTGTTTACATTCTATCAAGCCCGTTTGTAAACCTCATGTGAACCCCGTTGATCCTGCACCCTGTTATATGTATTCGTATGGTAGAAACTATTCGTTTTTTTGTGTTATGTTGTTCGTTAAACATATATAATAAATATTGTTTTCATTGTATGTATGCGATTTTTTAATATTAAACTTACATGTATTAATTATGAATATTATAAATACCCAGCTCTTAGAAGTTTTTCGAAATATAATTGAATTCATGGTTGAATCGTCAAATCATCGCTTTTAATCGATAGCGACGGTGGGAATACATTGAAGGTCGGATACATGTAATGTAGACTTACGTAATGTACACAGCGTGCCCTGGAATCCGGCTGCACATCCGTTCTGACAGGAACCATTGACCTTGTTACACGCCTCCCCGTTGATACAGTTACCGCAGACAGACCTACATCCGGCACCATAAAAACCGTTCGGGCATGCTGGAAATGTGCATAGTAATTTGAATAAGATGGTTCCGTTATTTCAGCCTAAACTTCAACTTATATATTTAAAATAAATCAAGAGATAAATGAACAATATACCAGAAATGACAACAATATAAACATCTTGACGCAGGTAATACCTTCTATCAAATACAGGCGAAATAAAAACGTTTTATTTAATGCTTTGCAGGAACGTTTCAGTGATATAAAACTGTTTTTTTAACTGTTTCCACAGATTATTGATAATGTTCAACCTTTTTTACACACGCCATTATTTTGATGTAATGACATTATTATTCCTGAGAACTACTCCATCCAGTTTTTCCCTTTTCAACTGAGTTTAATGTTTGTTTAGTTGGATTGTTCGCGTTTTTATAAGTACTGCAGTCGTTGTGAAAACATTAAATACAATTTGATTTGTTGGTTTCAGTAGAGTATCAATTAGTAAAAACTCATGATCATAGAAAGTACATAGTTTAACTAGCCTTGAAATTATTATATATGATCACTCGTGAATTAGAATCGATGGTTAACCGAAACCAAGAAATATACTTATAAGCTTGATGTTGATGTTATGATTGCACATAAATAAATTAATTTTAGATGCTTTTTTTTTTTAATTTATACAGTTTACCTGTATCGCAATTCGTTCCCTGCCAACCAGCCGCACAGGTTCCTGGACAGTTGCCGGATGTGACGTCACAAGCGGCTCCCTCAAGGCATTGCCCGCACGTAGTGAGACAGTCCTTTCCGTAGGTACCGAGTGCACAGGCTGAAAACGAGAAGGAAAAGTATTTTAAAAAACAATCAATAAAGCAGATAAAAAAACACAAGTCGACTTAAAATATAGCGCTTTCCAAGATTTCAAAATTTAGTATCCATGGTGTAAAACATCGTTTTGTTCGTATTAATTACCCATATTTGAAATAATAATCATAAGTTTATAAGCGTTGGGATTTAACACGTTTCAACTTATATCCGATTATGTACAAGGATATAAGCCATGTTGAACCGCAATGCGCTCTCAACCAAACGTGTTCAAAACAAAAGTACGCTCGCTTTTTGGTCAACACCAAAGTTCGTTGCAATGGTACATATGATGTGTGACACGGTGGTTCTGTTCTGTACAAGCTCACTGAGACACTGCTAGTGATACTTCAACATTATTAATTTATTAATACCACCGCCACCACGACCACCTACATCATCAACACAGTTTGGTGCATCAACATTATTAAACGATCATGCAAACAGCAAACAGTGCGACGGAATGCAAATACAAACTACAACAAGCAAATTCGTTGAATTGATATCCCCCGAAAAATAAATTTTGTTTATGGATGGATTATGGATGGATGTAAAACTAAAAGAAAAGGTATTAGTGAAGGGTTGTGCCTTTTGTCATTTTTTTTTTATCATTTGTACCTGTGATGGGTTTTCGCTTATCTACATATACACTCACACCAAGTATACTCATACCAAGTTTCAATGAAATCCGTCAAAGCACTTGCAAGATATGGCTCAGGACAGCTGTAAGCTTATGGTAAAAACATTTTTTCAAGATACAAATGGCCAAAACTCCGTTATTAACAGATGGTGTGCAATTCCATTTGGCGTGCATCATTCTCTTATGCATATATATACTCTTACCAAGTTTCAATGAAATCCGCCAAAGCACTTGCAA